>RWGZ01000884.1:253243-273797 GCA_009725065.1 Utricularia reniformis | reverse complement strand
ATAATAAGTAAGTGTAGTTGTCTCTTCAAATATGATCATCTTGGGACCACTGAATTAATCTACGGCTCAGGATTGCTCCATCTTTCTCTTATGAATTTCTAGTTATTACTTATTAGCAATAAGTAATATTGTAAATGTAAACGTAGAAAACCAGAAAATGAAAAATGAATAACTTTATTTAAATGTTTTATTGGATATATGTTGTTTAATTATAAATAAAATAAATATATTAAAATAAAATAAAATAAACAACACAACACAAAAATTCAAACTATTGATGAGAATGAGATGTGAGGGAAAAATCTAAAATACACAGAAAAAAATATAAATTGTTTAATATTTAAGACTTTAACTCAAATACAAAATTGTTTTAATTTTAAATATTTTTTTAAGAGTTATTTTCACCTCGTGGGGCCTTAAACATACTGAAATTTATGGAAGTTCTAACACCCGTACCGTGTAGTGTCTCACTATTTATTTCGTATCGCATGTATCACTCTTCTTAATATTAAAAAATTACCTTTTAATAAAAATAATATTATCAGAATGTCCATTCTGAAATTTTATTAAAATAAAAATATTATTTTCTAGAAATTACATTTAATCGATAACTTTGGACTCATCAACATTTTCAAATTTGAAGTGTTGCAATTGTTAAAATTATATTGTGTTAAAATGCGAGATTAGGGAGAAAAACTGATAGAGTAACAAATCAAGGAGAATTCAAATAAATACTAGTCTTATGGTCCCTTTTTAGGGGTATCAACAGTCGTCCGGTTCGTTCAACAAACGAACTCGGTTCTGATTTGTTTTTGTTGTGGAAGACGATTAAAAACTAGAAATAAACGATGACACGGCGATGTATAGTGGAAACCACAGGAATTGGGGTGAAAACCACTTGACTAAGAGCAGATTATACTCTTAGCCTGTTCACTAATCAAATAATTCATAGTGAATACAATAGAGACTTAATGAAAATGACAAGGAAAAAAAAGCAGTAAGAACTCCGGCAGGGTAACGGTCTGTTCTTACGCGTCCAAAAGTCCTGCTATTTCTGTCGTCGCGCCTTGTATTTATAGAGTTAGCGGCGTGTGTAAATCACGCTATGTAACCGACTCTGACAGGTTTGTTAGAGGTTGTTATCGTAGGATGTAAAACGAGGTTGGGACTGAGGCGTGGTCTGCGTGATCGGGCCCGAGGCGTGGTAAACGTGTGGAGGCCCGAAGCGTGGAAAACGTGAGTATGTAACCGTTCGAACCGAACCAATGAGCCAGTTACCAGAAAACGCTTTATTTCGTCTAAGGTTATCTTCGGTTCTCTCGTTAAACATCGGGCCGCTTTTTCTTAAGTGTACAAATGAGCTACAAGAATTCGTTTCCACCATTTGAATTAGCCCAATAGTTAATGGGTTTTACCCATCACAAGGTACCCGGTACTAGAGTTCTCATCAACTAGTATTATATAATGTGAATACCCGATCTGTGATTGTCGATACACACATTTGATACATTAAATATTGAGTGATGTTTATCATTGGCCCATAATCATTGAAATGATGTAAATGCGATATCCTTATAATTTCAAAATTGCGTAAAAAAACAGCTAATGTTTACATAATATGTGTGGTTGACCCTCTAATTTTTTAAATTTATAAACACTATACCCTCAAAGTTTAAGAATTGCATGGTTGACCCCTAAAGTTTCAAATCCGGTTATATTTGACCTTATGTTGGGTATTTTTTTGTGTTTTTACGTAATTAACCTCGTTATTTTCACATGTTGAAATTGATTGATTTTGTTTACTGATGTGATATTTAGTCTATGAATATATTAAAGAGTTCAAAATTGACTCAGGGAAATATGTACCGGATAAATATGTAGCATCCGTTTGCTAAAAGACTAATTTGTCTTACAATGTTTTGTTATTATATTTCATGACAATTTTATTTCGTATATAAACTCAAAAAAATATCGACGTGATGGTCAAATATAAACATATTTGTAACTTTAAGGGTAAACCATGTAATTTTTAAACTTTAAGGAAATAGTGTTTACAAATTTAAAAAATTTAAGGGTCAACCATATACAAATTATGTAAACTTTGGTTGATTCATGCGCAATTTTAAAATTATAAGGGAATCGAATTTACACTACTTCAAAATTAAGGGCAATCCTTGTAATTTTCTCATTAAATATTATTAGAAGAAGTAATATTTAATGAGAATAATGTGAGTTAAATAATTCATGTTAACGTATTTATTGAAATATAATAATTGATTGTGGTAAAGGATAAGTAATTGACAGTAAAAGTGATAGAAAATGTTACTAGAATGAGACAAAGGCTAGATTAAAGATAGGGATCCCTGAGAATTCAGACAAATACCATTTCCCGCCCTCTGCATTAAATTTTCTATCAGACAAATTGACCAACTAAAAGACCAAATTATCATTAACCAAAATATCCATTTTACTAATAATAAATTCTCTACAAATAATGAAAATATATTATATATTTTAAAATACATAATTTATTTTTAAAATAGAATGTAAAATTAATTTAATATTTAATTCTAAAAATTTATAGTTTACATTTGAGAAAATGACGTCTTTGGTTCTCGTAGTTTGATCATTTTGGCAAATTTAGTCCTCTAAGTTTATTTTGGCATTTTCAGTCTTCGAATTTTGGACATTTGGCAAAATCGGTCCTCCTATTTTGTAACATTTGGTAAAATCGGTCTTCAAATTTCATATTTAGTCCTCTAAATGAAATTGAAGAAAACCGATCCCCTTAGTTTGATCGTATGGGCAAAATTAGTCTCCGTATTATATAAAAATAAAAATGACAAATTACAAATTTCGATGACCATATTTGTTATATACATAAATCTTGAAGGATTTAATTTGCCAAATGTGGCAAAGTGGGATGACTAATTTTGCCACACATAAAGTTAAGGGACCTAATCTACCACAATTGTCAAAGTAGGAGAATCAAAATTACCAAAATCGGAAACTACGAAGACCAAATTTATGCGTCGCCTGTTTACAGTTACTTGTATTTTTTATTCAACCATATCATATTGGACAATTTTTTTTATTATTATATTTTATTTAAAAAACTATTATTAATTTATTTAATATTTACAAATATTATACTTTCGAAATATAATTTCATACTTACAATTAATTCTCATTTATACAAACATTTTTATATTTTATAATTCAATATATATATACTGAAAACACTATATATATTTCTTTATTGGATTTTCCCTACCCATCTCCATTTTGCTAAATTATCGATCGAATAAAGAGATTAAATAGAGATTTTGTTTAGAAAAGTGAATGTTTATGTTAATTGTTAAGTATTAGGTTATAAAGGCTTGGATATTTTCACTATGGGATGTAATTAAAGAAAAGAATCTAACGGATGTGATTCGTTGGTTTGGCTAAGGATACAAGATGCAATGAATCGACAGCTACGGTTGCCCAATAATATCCATAATTAGAATATATCTATTTTTTCCCTTTTGTAGTACTTTATTGTCGTTTATTTAATTATAATTATCTAATTAATTTGCTAACAACCGGGACCCAAATATGAGTTATTACAAGTTACCACATTTACGGTGGTGTTTTTGAAGCGCCCAAAAAACAATACCAGCATGTATATCGAACGAATCAATTATATCTATATATAAGATATATATCATTTATAATAGAATTTTCAAATAAATTAAACTATTAATTTAGATAAAATACATTTATTTGTAATTTATATGGTAGTAATTTGAAAAAATAAAAATTTAAAAATCATACCAAAAATCATTTCTCTTTTTCTCCTATCAAACATTCTACATATGATCTGACCCGATTAAAAGATGTATCCATCTATCCAAATCGATATATCCAAAATTTCTGGGATATCAGACCTGATGTTAAAATTTAAATGATTTGATTATAGTAATATAATTATTTTTTAGGGTTTTTTGTTCGTACTTCAAAACAAATAAATAAATTTGAGCTTTCCATTTAAAAGAAAAAAAGGTTTATAAAAACCTCATTGAAATAACTTTTTGTTAGAAGTTGTTTTGAATGTGATTCATCACACATTTGATTTAGGAAATAATTGAATTGTTTTATGATAGAGAGATTACCATAGTTGTTTTACATTTTATTATTTAAATTTATATTCTATATTCAAACACATTTTTCCACATAAATTGATTTAAAAACTTTAATTAAATATAGGAGACCTCTAACTATATTGTTCTAATTATGTCACATGTGACCTTAAAGGACCACGTGGTAATTAATCTTTCTAATAAGATACACTGTCTCCCAACCATCAACAATGATACATTTGTTGGTGGGACACATACATCAAATTATAGGATAATACCAATTGATGGCTAAATATTTTATTCGACCAGCGAGTCGAGTTTTAATTTTATTCGTATTCATATTCTTGTTCAATTGAGTTTTCCTATGTTTTCTTTGTGTTCGAGTTCATGCAAAAATAGTATAAAAACACTCAATTAAAATATTCACGTACATGTTCGTGTTCGTTTAAATTTTTATTCGAGCTGTTTTTTTGTTCGAACATGCTCATATTTTAATTTAAACCAATAAATATAAACAATGTCTTTTTCACGAACTCTTCCATAATTCTTAACAACTCTAATGATGGCGCACTTAATTTTATTACTATAACTAGTTATCAACGTCATAATATTTGTTTAAAACAAATAATTAATCCTTAGATAAACATTTCCCCTATTAATGAAATTTAATAATTTATAAAAAAATTATAGTAATAAATTTAAATACACCAGCATTAGGGTTGTTAAGATCTACAAACACTCAGTTAAAATGCATTGTTCTACTCATGTGTTCATATTTGTTCATTAAAACTAAAATATAATTCTTGTCCGAACAAAAGAACGACATCGAATAAAAATTAGTTAATAACTTCACAATTTTTCATTAAAAAAATAATTAATCCTTAGATAAACATTTCCCCTATGATTGAAATTACATAATAGCACATCATTAAACCAAATAATTTTAAAAACAAAATATATTAATAATTTTAAGTATTATTCTTGATATTTTGTAAATTGAATAACATGAGATCTACACCACTCGTAATTTGAGAGTTATTTATGTAATTTTCTGATTAAATAATTTTAAATATTTGTAAACCGAGTAGTGGTTATGCAATGAAAGCAACATTACACTGATATATTTGTTAAAATATTTAGGATCAATCAAATTCAGACAATTGTGTTGGGTAGATATACGAAATGTTTGTTTATTAAATAAAAATTGAATGATCAAACGCCAACCCTCACAGAAATGATGAGAAACATCATTCCCAATAACATGAAAACTCCTTCTCATTCTGATCACAAATGTTAAGAGTAATTGTGACGCGACTATGAGTACATAACAACTTTAATCGATCTAATGAAATAACCAATTAATGAGATAAATGGAACCCATTTTTCCATACTAAATATCGATATGTAACAAATATTATATCGTTCGGATAAGACATTGGGTTCGATCTTTAGATAAACTCAAGAATTCATCTTCTTTATTGTTGGAAAATAAATATAATATTCATATATGTTTGTTATTATTTGTTCATAGATATATATCAAATATATTATTTAGAGAAAATTGAATAAATAGTCCCCCAACTTATGAGTTGTGTAAAAGCCATGTCCTCCAACTTATGAAATTGCAGGAATGACCCATCAAGTTATCAAAACCGTTTGTTTTTTACCCTTGGTATTTAGTACATGATTTTCCGTCAAATTTGCAAACAATTTTCGTTGGCATTATTCGTTCTCAATGTTCACAAATTATGCAAATAAGTCTTTTATACGAAAAATTATACAAAATTGATACTTCAAGTTCGAGAAATGTGCATCCGAACGTAAAACAATAACAATGTGGTAGAGGGTCAATATTAAACGTATTGTTTACTTGAGGTATCGTACATGCATTTAATTAAAATTGGAAGGTCATATGTGCATATTATTATTAACTTGAGGTGTCATATTTGCATACTTTTGTTAACTTAAGGTGTCATATTTACAATTTCGTAGTTTGGATGCATGTCTTTTACACCATCTGAAAATTGGAGGGTCAACCGCAAACGTAACCCTATATACAAAACTAATAAAAAACTGAAGGGAAATTTTCTCATTACCAAAATTAAATTAATTGAATGAAGAAATCGAAAACTATAGGAAATTTTATATTATCTAAATTTCCAAATTAGTTATTAAAAAATTTAATTTATCTAATAGTAATGATATTATTTGCAAAATAATCAATTAAATCAAATTTAGACTAAATTGAATTAAATAAATTAATATTTTTTATAATTATATAAATATTTTAAGATAAATGATATATATACATGCACTTGAATGTATAATGACAAAATCGAAATAAATTATAATATTTGTAGTTTTATTATATATTTTTAAAAAGCAATTCGTTAAAGTGTTGACAATTTGATTATCCATTAAGAATTTTATAAATAAATAAACCCGGTTGGTGAACTTTGGATTATATAACAAAAAACAGCATTCATCCTATATGTGCTTTTATCTAATAAGGTCGAAAATATTATAGTTAAAATGTTGTAAAATTGTCGTAAATTGTATATACTTAGCCTATGTTCTATATGCGTTCTCAAAATATATTTTGATATTAGAATGCATTATAACAGTTTTTACAAAACACTACAGCATTTACATTCTGATTATAAACAGAATGCATTTTCAAATTGTTATTTGAATGCATAATGTAGTAGGAGGTTAGATCTGGAAACTAGAATGCATTCTCGTTTTTTAAATTATAAATATATCATCTAAAAAATCATATTTTCTTTCACCTTCAACAATCTCACATTTACAATGTCGTTCGACGTATTTGTAAGTTGTTCATTCTCATGTATCTTTAACGTGCAAATATAACCATACATAATATCTTTCGTCATGTAGATACTATCGACGATGAATCTAATTTGGATAAATCCAACTTTATACAGAACATTATTCTTGTTCTGCAATTCAATTTATCAATTACAGAACATTCAATACATTCTTAATTTATAATCACATTCTGAAAACACATTCTAGTTTTCAAAACGCATGCAGAACATAACCTTAATGTTTTACTTAGATCTAATAATTATATAATTTATTGTAATTAATATATAAATTAAATAGATTTTTCTTTCATCTATAAATTTATTTAAGATGTTGTTTAAAATCATTCATTAAAACTGTATAATTTACTAATGTTTTAAAAACTGATACCGGCCGATATATCGGACAAACTCATTGAATCGGTATATCGAATATGTTTCGAGTATACCGGATATGTACCGGAATATTAAATAAATTAAATTATAAAATATTCATATTATATTTATTTAATATAAAACCTTACCCAACCCGCAAAACCGACCCGACCCAGAAAACCCGTACCGGCCAATATTTTGGTAAAATTACGCTTTATGGAAATTTAAAACATTGTAATTAACATACAAAATGATTGTAATTAATTGATGGCAAATAATGTGACAAATTAGGAGAGACATTAAAACAATTTGTACGGCTTAGAGGACAGGCCGATCATAACATTTCTTTCTTTCACCTAATGCCTAAAAACGCTAGTCACGTGACAAACGCACATGGTACTTATGGAGAAGTACCCGTACCAATTTTAATTGATTTAGCTGGTAATTTAGATAGGTAATAATATATAAATTTAAATTAATAAACAAAAATGATAACCGATAATTAAAACTCTCACAAAGATATATGCCTTAGATTTACTTAAACTATTACATATTTTTTTACGAATAAGGAAAATTATTAATAATTATACGGAGAGAGGATCAGAGCCGAATACGTCACTGAAGTCCTGGATGAAGTCGTCGGCGGGCCAAAGGAGTGGGCCGGAGCAGGAATCCGGGTTCGGATTGATGAAGAGCATATCGTTGGAGATGTCCAACGGGAAAAGATCACCGGAGAAGCCTGTTTGGTCAAATAAATCGGGTAAAAGAGATGGGTTATCGATTCCGGCGAAAAGGTCTTCGATCGGAGAGAATATTGATAAATGGGAGACACTTTCGTCCTTGCGAAGGGCGGTGTCCTTGGAGGGGGAAAATATATGGGGAGCTTCTGGTTCGGTATGAAAGTTTTCCGGTGAAACAAAGCGGAGAACGGAGCTGGGTGACTTGACATTTGTCTGGGATTCTTCGCCGGAGTTGTAACCGGAGTTCTGAACTTTTTTATAGTCTGCCTGTGGATTTGAGAAGTTAGTTAGAGCGTCGGGACCACGTAGTTGGATGGCGGCGTGGTCGTACACCATAGCTGCCTCTTCCGCAGTATCGTAGGTACCAAGCCAGAGTCTCACGCGCCGCTGTGGGTCGCGAATCTCTGCAGCATATTTTCCCCAAGGCCTCTGCCGCACACCTCGGTACTTCTTATTATTGCTGAAATTACCTTCGTGAGTGTCTCTCGAAACAGCCGCACTCTTCTTCCGCTTCTGAAGATTAACAGTCGGCCGGAGAGTCTTCACCTCACCGTCAAACTCGCCGTTAACAGCCCCCTTATCAGAGCAAGGATATATTCTCACCTCATTAACATACCGCCGGACACGACGTCGTTTAAGACATAACCCATCATCTTCATCACTTGAAGAGTCAGTAGCATCAGCGTCAGTTACAGAAAACCGTACCGTCCTTGCCGCGAACTCACCGGAGAAATGGTTTTTCCGTCCGGAGGACGTATTCTCCGGTCTCCCACTGACAATCTCTGTACGAATAACTTGTTCAGTAATCTTCACTCCTCCACAAGACAACATTGCGGCGGCTTCTTGTTGTCGTTGTTTCAGTATATGCCGGTCCCGATTAGTATTTGTTCGTCGTCCCTGAAAATCGCATTGAATAAGGGCTTGAGAGCGTGAAAGGAAATAAAGCAGAAATGGGGTGAGAGATTCTTAGAGAATAAAGAGAAAGAGCAAAGCTTACGCACAAAAAGGAAATGAAATCTCTGGTTATCAAGAAAGTTGGGACGAAAGGAAACACTAAAAATATGTGTTCAAAAGACAGAGAAGACTCAAAGACTGTAAATTCAACTCCAATTTGCTCAGCTCCTCTGCTTTTTATCCCTTTTAACAAGTGAAGGATTTGTTCTTCGTTACAGTTAAGTTGCAGAACGAGAAACTTGGGCTGAATCTCACTATTTTATAGGATCTTCAGAAATGAAGTTACAAAATGACCTTAAAAGCTTTGTTTTGTTTGATTAAGGAGAAATTCAAATATAATTAAGTTTTTTTTAATTAATTAATCACAATTACCTAGGATCTTGACACGTGGATAAACCGGACCATCTCAAGAAACCGGTTTGGTGCTTTGAGTATTTCACCACCTACGGCCACTCGTCCTTTTACTTTATTCAATTAATGTTCTTGAAAACTGCGAGTGAAAGTCACGTGACAAACGGAGTTGACGGAATCCGTTAACTCCTGCCAAAATATCAGTCTTATTAATTATTTTTTATTTTATTTTTATTTTTATTTATTGCTCCGTCTTCTTTTTAACAAATGGATGGCAGTTATGTAATTTTCTCAGAATTTCCCGCGTAAATTGGCGGAGGGGCCGTTATAACTTATATTTGCCGACTCGTTCTTCTCAATTCTCATAGCAATTGGAATAAAAATTTTAAATTTAATTATAATCACATTTATTTAATCTCATTAAATAAAATTAATAATAATATATTGTCTTTTTTATAAATGAATAAAGATTTGTATTAAATCTTTTTAGGCTTTGTATTGGATCGCATGGAGACTTTACTTTATTGAGTCAACCCGAGAAAGACGAATGCCTATGGAAAAACTGCTTCACTTTTCCCAAGAAATATATTTTTTATGTAATTTACAAGAAAATAATTTTTATTTTAAATTATTAAATATTTATCATGCAATTTTATTATTATTGAAACATTTATTAAAACGAACAAATATAGAGTTTTCCATAAGTGGAGTAATATTCATTCCTAGTATAGTAACATATGTCTCTCTCAAATTATATGAACAATAATTTTAGTCCCAAATTATGCATCACAATTATTAGTTTCAAAAGTATTTGTTTTTTACAAATTAAAATTAGCACCTTAATTATTCATTTTTACCATGTTTTTAAAACCATACCGAATCATTTCAACGTGAACCCATCATTTAAATGGACCGGGTTCAAAAAATAACTAATTATATAATTTATATTTTTATTTACAATTTAATAACAGTTAAACATTATGCTGAACCTTGGTTTGATCCACTATATTTTTGTTAATCAAGCATATTAAAATTATATTTTATTTATTATCATATTAGTCAATTTAAATACTTTCACTTTTAAGGGTTTTGAGTTCAATTTAATTATTATAATTTGAATAGAAAATTTACACTTAATTTACAAAAAAATTAAATTTATTATTTCTATTATTTACGATTAAATTACATTATTGATAAAAATAACAATTGGGGGTGGGGTGTTGATTTGAAATATAAAATAATTGAGGGGTGTCACCTACAATTGTTAGATTATTTAGTGCGTTAGGTGTTGTCAATAAATACATGGAATGGAAGACATTCAAGAATGCACCAACATGTTGGCATTATTTCAATTTATCCCTCCAAATAACTCCATGTTCTTTTCATATATTAAAATTTCCACCAACTTTTCACTGTATTTACAACTAACTCCAAATAGATATATCTCAAGAATCTATGTAAAATCCTACACAATTAAAATTAGCCAAATTTGTTAAATGAAATAATTTCATTAATTTTTACGAGCTTTGGTTCTTCGAAATGATATTTTTTATATTAATGAAACCGGTTTATATAAGTTGGGAAAGGTAATGCCTTAAATTTAATGGTTTATTTATTATAAAGCTAATAAATAATGGTGCAATTATCGAATTGCTAAATAGATTTGATGGTTTTGAAGCTACTAATATATGGAATGATTTAACATGGAAAAATAACAATTAAGTAAAATAATAATGATATTACCGTAACAATTTAGAATGTATTTTATAACAAAAATAATACTACAATTATCCAATTATTAAGTTTGTTTGGATAAGTTATTTAAAAAGTGTGGTGTAAAATAATATTAACTGTTATGGTTAAATTAAAGATGTGATATTGTGAATTTCAATTTTTTTTATAAAATACGGAAATCATTATTACATTAGTTATATTATAGTTATTGGAAGTATCACATATTTTTTATAATTCCGGTGAAATCGTGATTTTTAGTGAAATAAATCGGCTGACGTTTGCCGGTGACCCTTCAACTTTCGGGCGGTGTAAATGGTATGCCCTCCAAGTTACGAAATTGCAAATATGACAACTCAAATTAACAAAAATATGCAAATATGACACCTCAAGTTAATAAAAATATGCACATATGACATTCCAACTTTAATTAAATGCATGTACGACACCTCAAGTAAACAATACTGTTTAATATTGACCCTCTACGACATTGTTATTGTTTTACGTCTGGATGCACATTTCTCGAACTTGAAATATCAATTTTGTATAATTTTTCGTATAAAAGTCTTATTTGCATAATTTGTGAACATTGAGAACGAATAATGCCAACTAAAAATGTTTGCAAATTTAACGAAAAATCATGTGATAAATACCAGGGGTAAAAAACAAACGGTTTTGATAACTTGAGGTGTCATTCGTGCAATTTTATAAGTTGGAGGGCATGATCTTTACACAGGTCGTAAGTTGGGGTCTATTTATGCAATTTTCTCGAAATAAATCTTAATTTTGCATTTTTGGTATACATTACTTAATAACTATTTAATAAACACAACTCACAACACTATCAGTGTTGTAGTACCCTAGAGCCCAATATTATGATTGGAGAACAAAACAAATTTTTTGGGGATGTTCATTCGTTATGTACCGAACTGAACATAATAGCGAAAAATAAATAGTGATGAAGCCATAATTTTTATCATATACCGAATCGAATTTTGTCCGTTTGATTAAGTAACTACCAAAGTTTTTTCAGTTAGGTTTCGATATATATCGAATTTTTCTAAATTAAATTTAGTAAAAAAATAGTCCTAAACACCCCCTAAACCCTTAGTTATATAATTTAATACACAAACTAGTAATCGTTAAATTATAGAATGCCAATTTTTACCTAACCGAGACTGAAAATTTAAATGACTAAAAAATAAAAATGAATATCGAATTCATTTTCGAAATTTGGTAAAAAAACAATATTATTTTTGTTGTTGGAATTATAGAGTCTGACCGAAATTACGATGGAGAGCATGAACAAATGTGATTAATCAGAAGAATCCATATATTTAAAAGACTTGAACAAGTGATTATGTAATAATATTCCACCCCATTATAAACCTAATCAATATTACTTCTCTAATAAATATGGGAAAAATTCAACATTTCTACTATTGAACAGTAGCAAATAATGCGTGGGAAATAAGCAAGTGAAAGGGCCTGTATTATCAATATATCCGTCGTAGAAAAAGTGATTTGCCAATCTACTAATCAATGTGTAGAAATTGCAAGAAAATTTTGGCGTGGATAGGTAGTTTGACAATACAGTTTTTCTGCGACGGATAGTTTGGCAAAACACCTAATGAAAGGAGCAAGAATGATTTGAATAAGATTGATGATTGATAAAGGCATAGGGTAGAGTTATTGAAATTGAATTATTTACCCATAGGCTAAAATATTAGTATTTTAGAGTAATTTAATTAATGCTGGGAATTGACGCACCATACAATTATTGTAAGCCATTACGATATTTAAAACATAGAAATCGTGCAATCATCAACAATTTAATCCACGGACACACGCGTCGACATGGACCAGACAAGCCTGGTTTCTTCTTTTTATCTCCCAGTGTAATAATATGTCCGCTGCGCCATTTTATTACAATTCATTTGTATTGTGTTAAATGTTAATGAAAAGGATTGATGTTATTCTATATGAATAAACTCTCTTTATATACGTTTATATTATAATTCGAACGTAAAAACTTCTTTGAAAATTATTTATATTTATAAAATTTTGTTTATATTCATGTTTTTTTGTTTGGATATGTTGGATTACATTTATTTAGAAGTTAAAAATGAGTGATGGACAACTTTATTATTATTTTATAATTTTCAAAGTTTTGGAACCTTTTAAATATTGCACTGACGCCTTATGGACCATGTTTTTTACCCATTTGTATATCTTCCCATACTTCATATAAGTGGTGTGTATGAAAATTCGGTTATCCGAAAAACTGAGGTAATCGAACTGATTTTTAGGTTATCCGAACCGCAAATAGCCAAATACTTAATTGGATCGGATACAGATTTTCAAAATTCATATCCGATCCGATATTTTTATTATATTATATTCTTTTTTTTTTTAATTTTGTAAAGTTAAAACATTATATAGGGTAATATATTTTTTTCTTATTATAAATATTTATTTTTCTATTAATAATTTTTTTATATTTTATTATTATTTTTATAAAATAACCGATATAGAAGAATATCAAGTAATCAATATCGGAGATTGATTTTTGAAATTCATGTTTTTAGTAAGTTAGATAATTATTCGTATATTTTATATTGTCATTTAAAATTTATTTAATTTTACAATTGATTTATTTTTATATGTTGTGATTACGAATATCTAAATGAATTATGTTTATTTTTTGCGGATTCATATATTTAGAAGAAAAATAAAATTTATTATTTACATACATTTGTTTTAATTCAATTCTTGTATTGAATTCAAGTTTTTCTTTATGGACGTTTGAAAATTCTGAATATACGTTTTTTTTGTTATTTTATAATTTGTATATTTATCAAATAAGTAACATTTTTGGTGATTAATGATAATTTATTATAATCAATTATAATTAAAAGATAAATATTAGGGTATCCATAAATCTATCCGTAATCCGATCCACTACTACGGATCGGTTTCGGATCATGATTTTTCTGATCCGTATCCATCGGATCGGATAAAAAATGATGTACCGATCAGTTACCCAATCCACACACACCCCTACTTTATATACCACATTGTACTGATATTTTGTTCTTTGGTATTAGGTTTTATGCTCAAATCCTTGATTTTTCGGATCCGACCCTAAAAGTTAATACAATATCATTTTAAATTTTTTAATATATATATATATAATAAATTTAGTATCGATCGGCATACAATGCAATATACCGATCATATTGAAATTTTGTTTCAATATGATTTCACACGATCATATTGTTTCATATTGAAACAAAGTTTGACACGAGTATGAAAATATTGATTTTAGTTATACGAATTTTCATATTTATTTTACTCATAAATTATATATTATAACTTCTCTTTATTTTACCAAAAATAAATCGCTGAATACACTAAAATAGCTGCTCCATCCAATATTTAGAATCTGAATAAACTAAACAAAAATCTCACATTTTTACACGTTATTTCTAATTCAGGACAAGGTAATGAGAGAATTGTGGCTTAGAAGTTAATATTTTTCGGCAACAATATCGATTCACCTTCGAATTTTCGACGTTTTTAGAATGTATTTTTACAATAAAAGAAATGGAAGCTACGTAAACGATGAAAACAAACGAAATTATTCTCTAAGTGATCTGTCTGATATAGAGGTACCATTTACTTTGTAAACGTAAAGTATTAGATTTCTAGAGTAAGATCAAATTTATATGGAAAGTGTGCAAAAATATAAGAAAGTATTTGAATTATTAAGAGGTGACATTTGCCGGTGACCCTCCAACTTTCGGGCGGTGTAAATGGTATGCCCTTCAAGTTACGAAATTGCAAATATGACACCTCAAGTTAAAAAAAATATGCAAATATGACACATCAAGTTAATAAAAATATGCACATATGACCCTGCAACTATAATTAAATGCATGTACGACACCTCAAGTAAACAATACCGTTTAATATTGACCATCTACGACATTGTTATTGTTTTACGTCTGGATACACATTTCTCGAACTTGAAATATCAATTTTGTATAATTTTTCGTATAAAAGTCTTATTTGTATAATTTGTGAACATTGAGAACGAATAATGCCAACGAAAAATGTTTGCAAATTTAACGGAAAATCATGTGCTAAATACCAGGGGTAAAAAACAAACGGTTTGGATAATTTGAGGTGTCATTCCTGCATTTTATAAGTTGGATGACATGATCTTTACACAACTCGTAAGTTGGGGGAATATTTATGCAATTTTCTCAATTATTAAGATTAAAGATTTGAATTAAACAAATACGTGGATACATTTAAATCAATTATATTTCACCAGAAAACAAATAGTCGGATAGATCCGTATGGTGAGTCTTCCGCATCAACACATAAAAGTTAGAATTCTAACTAAGTCAACCTTTCGATTAGGTATAATAGATCATAAAAGGTACGTAACTGAGGGATCACGATCATATTTATATACGAGAATTAGAGTTTTCAACTTTAGCCATCATAGAAATAGAAATTCAATACTCTATATAGAATAAAATGTCACACATATAATTTAAGTCCAATTAATTTTATCGGACTTAAAAAATACATAATTTTAAACACAAATATAATCTCGATTATAAACAAATCCGATTCACATCTTAATTACAGTGTAAGATATTTATTCATATTTATACACATAAAGACACAACTAATATTGTTCTAATGGTTAAATCCCGAGTTATAACATGTGTGCATGTATATTTTTAGAAAATATTATTCTATTAATAAATGGAGAAGCTTCTTCTTTTTTCACAGAGGAACTTCCTTTATGAATCATGGCAAATCACTGGTTCATCTTCCTCGTGTGCTTATTTCTCGTGTTAAATCATCGAGTTGAAGGCAATAAAACGATCCCCTTAACTTTCGTGCAAGATGCAACCACTAAAGGAGCAGGTTTAATGACATTTTGATCATCAAATTCTAGCACATTTGGTACATTGAAATATTCATAAGATTTTTTTAACTTGTTCGTAGTTTGCTTGGACGGTAGCCCTGCAGCGTACTCGTTTACGCCGGGATTTGGAGCCGGAGTCGATAATTGGATAGTTTTCATAGAGGTTTTTGCACCTCTCATGTTTTTTTCTCTTGTATTTTCTATCATTTAATCGAGATTCGATTGATATAGGGCGGTGCATGGTGCGCTACTACCGAAGGTTGTTTTTATAGACGAGGCTTGAGCCTTGGAAGCACTTTCTTGCGCAATGGAACATATTTCGGAGATATATTTGATGACAACCCCACGATAAATCCAGGTGAATTCCGTAGATATTCATCAAATTTAAAATAATGTAAAGACAATTTTTCTAAAATTTAAAAATTGCATAATTAACATATAAAATTTCAAAAACTTTTAAGGTGACACTCAAGTTATATTATTGATTTTCCATCTATTTAAATTAGCAATTTTGATAAAGTATATGTTATTTTTAAATTTTTTAAGGTATAGAAGCATAAACAGTACATTTTCTTAAGTGATTTGATCAAATACAAATTAGTGATGCATTTTAACTATAGATTTATATTACAACAAAATCAGAACGTTTTTTTTTAAATTTTTAATGGTGAAATGTGTAATTATAAAACTTGAATAGTATGATTTTTAATTTTTTTTTAAATAAATTCGATTTTTTTATGCAATTTCCAAATATTTAACACGACATTTATAATATTTTAAAATTTGTAATTGAATTCTTTAATTTATAGAATTCTATAATTGGAACAAAGCATATCTTATATATTGCGACGGCGGTTCATTCACCGGAGATGTACAAGAAGTTGATCCCGTAAGAACTTTCTTTATCAATCTTTTTCATTATAGTTTTTACATTATTATTTTTATAGAATTTCGTAGGATATTGTCGTTTAAGTACAATGTATAAGAGTGTCGTCTTGTATTTTTTCATATATTTTTCCCCATGTGGGATATTTTATATTAGGCACTTCAGCTCTACATTCGTGGTTCGAGAATATTCGATGCAACGATGGAGGAGTTGCTAGCGAAAGGAATGAAGAATGCGAAAAATGTAATTTTATTTCAACTCAATTTCGAGATTATTATTAATAAAGTAATTGAGTTCAAAATGTTAATACAGGCTATACTTGTTGGTTCGTCGGCTGGCGGTCTCGCAACCTTCTTGCATTGCGATGGCTTCCATGATCTCATCCCGAATGCTGATAGAGTTAAGTGCATTGCAGATTCAGGCTTTTTCTTCTATGGGTGAGTGGATATCATACATTAAAAGATTTTATTAACTCATTTTTTATGAGATTAGATGCAAATTTAGTTCCAATAGTTTTATGATTTTGACAATTTTGATCTCTAAAGATTTATAATTGTGATAATTTTGACCTACAAATTATGAAGATTGCAAAACGATCCCATAATTTCTAAATTTTGTTAAAACTAATCCCTAGAGTTTAGGCTTTACAGTCTCTAAATTTTTTTCAATTTTGAAAAATGAGATAATCATCTAAAATCAAATTTTGAGGATTAAACCTTCAGTTGTATAGACAAAATATGTCATTACTAAATATGATGATCAATTCAGCCAAAAATTTAAAAGTTTGTGAATTGAATACATAATTTTTTTAATGGCATTTTCATAATTAAAATTCTAATATAATTATTTTAGTTTTTAAAATAAGCATCTTGACTTATTAGTTTTTTGGCAGGGAGAATATTTTAGGAGGCCAAAGGCGAAAAGATTACTATGCACAAGTTATCGAATACCATGTAATCTTTATTAAAAATTCGATATTTATTATATATGAAATATCTAAAATTTTATTTTTTTGTTGTCAACAGAGAATGCTCAAATTCTTACCAAAATCATGCACGTCTAGAATGGATCCTTCCTTGGTTAGCTTAAAGTGTTATAAAATATTATTTAATTTTATTCTAATTATTTATTAATTATCTCATTGGCTGGAAACCTCTTCAGTGTCTTTTCCCAGAAAACTTTGTTAGCGACATCAAAACCCCAATCTTTATACTGGAGTCAGCTTTTGATTCGTATAGGGTACGTTACACCCCTTTAAATCTATATAATTTATTGGATAATTTTATTTTTTATTTTTTATTTTTCAAGTTTTAAGGTTTATTCATTCAAAAATATTATAAATCAACTAATTAAATTTAGTATTAGTGTTTTTTTTTGTTTTTAAAATTTCTTAACTCATTAGACTAATTACCTTTTTTGCTAAATCATATGTGACTTGGATTTTAAAATCTGGAGCTCTTATAATAGTTAATTTTGAATATTATTATAAATTAGAATTTATAAGGTTTTTCATTTTTTGATCTGGGATTTTTTTAATTTTAATTACGGTTAATTTTTTAATTAATTTTAGAAAACTCGGCACTTTGGTATATACTGAAACCGACTAAAAAATGGTATTCACCTAATCGAACCTACAAAATTCAGTAAAAAAATTTTAATACTTCATATGCTGTTTCGAAATTTTGTTTTATAGGTATTTACGGAATGAACATCCTTTTGATAAATATTTAAAGTGGCATATTTGATTTGTAATGTTTTTAAATATATGAATGAAAATCGAAGAAATTTATGAATTAGTATTTGAATTAAGTCTCATGTTATTTAATCTCAGATTGCAATGCAATACATCCCTAGCGATGAAAAGCCAGCCTGGGCAAATTGCTTAACAAATATAACAAACTGCACAGATTATCAGTTAAATATACTACAAGGTATTCGATATTATTTAATCGATTTATTCAAATCTTTTATATTATTTCTCATCATAAATTTTCAGATTTTCGACGAGGATTTGTCGAGTCGTTACATAAACTAAGTTACTCTTCAACCAGAGGAATGTTTGTTCACAATTGCTATCTCCACGGTCATGTTATACTCTTACCAGAAGTGTGGAGATGCACACGTGTGGGAGGAGATACTGTAAGAAAACAACTACAGAATACGAATACATGTTAGAATATTTTTGCTAACGCCACACCGTTTCGTTTTAGACGATTGCGAAGATGCTTGGAGATTGGTATTACGATCGAAAGATGATTCAGAATATTATGCCTCCTGGAAACCCTCAAAATTGCAGCTTAACGTTAAAAGAGCTGGAAACTTGTTTCAATAAGTAGTCATTTTTGTTGTTTTTTATGAACAAATGGGGTTTTTAATATAAATAATTTACTTAATATTTGAATTCAATTATTATCGAAATTATAGAGTCTGGCCGAAATGACGACAAGAAATGTGAACGAACGGGATTAAGGGAATAGACCCACACATTTAAAAGACTTGATCAAGCCAATATGTGATGAAATTCCAATCCTTATAAATCTAATCAATCATACTTCTTTTTCCCATGTGGGACAAATTTCAACACTCCCCTCAAGTCCAACTATAAGGTTGCGATTTGAAATGAACCGAACGAGCTCCGATACCATGTTGAAATTACTGAGTCTGGCCGAAATTATGACGGGAGTGTGCGTGGATAAAACGTATAAAAGAAGGAGACCACAATGTAATAGACTTGATAAAGTTAATTACAATGGTACCCTTTCCCTCTTATAAACCCATCCAAATTATATCCCAATTCAAATGTGGGATATTTAACATTGCAACACACATTCTCAAGTACAAATACCTGACATATTTGGACTTGTGAATTGAAATGAACCGGACTTTCCCGGTATTGATAATCAGGATTTTGACCGAACCAGCTCCGATACCATATTGAAATTATAGAGTCTAGCCGAAATGACGACGGGAAGTGTGAACGAACGGGATTAAGGGAAGGAGCCCACACATTTAAAAGACTTGATCAAGTCTTTTGCATTGTAGTCTCCTTCTTTTATACGTTGTATACACGCACAATCCCGTCATAATTTCGGCCAGACTCAGTAATTTCAACATGGTATTGGAGCTGGTTCGGTTCATTTCAAGTCGCAACCTTATGGTTGGACTTGAGGGGGAGTGTTGGAATTTGTCTCACATCGGTAAAAGAAGTGGAATTGCTTAGATTTATAATGGAACAATTCCATCATATATTGGCTTGATCAAGTCTTTTAAATGTGTGTGCTTCTTCTCTTAATCTCGTTCGTTCACACTTCCCCATAGTCATTTCGACCAGACTCTATAATTTCAACAATTATTATTATTTTAGGAAAATTAATTTTCACTGGTGAAAGATGATATAATATCATTTTTTATCGCACATTGTTTATGAAATGAGATTGAGTATGTTTATAAGGAGTACACGACGCATTCAAATTGAATTTTTTTATCTGCAAAATTGTATAATTCCAATATTGTATCGTAATTTTATCGTTCGAAATGCTGATTATAATTTCCGGAAACTTCGTTTTATTTCAATTCTCAAGATCATATCAAGCGGTGTCTTAATGTCTTATGCTTATGAAATT
>RWGZ01000884.1:87440-248322 GCA_009725065.1 Utricularia reniformis | reverse complement strand
TGTTGATTTTAATACTTGCAACTATATTTTTTGCTTGTTGTTTTACATATTTCATATTCTTGACGGATAACAATATCTAGGGGATGCTAAGAGATGTAGATTTGTCGCTAGGAGCTGCCAAGTTAAATACGTGAAGATGAACATACACATGAGTTCTCTTGTCAACTGAAAGACAAGAGATTGAAGAATCAAATTAGTATATATGCGTCAATGTATACTCAATTGATATAATCTTGTTTACTTCAAATATTTCTTCCACATATGTCTTTCGATTGACAACTCCATCTCATATTGTCAAGTCTATTTACTTGTCTCTCTCAATATTATGTGATCGGTACACTTGTATCTATTAAGTGTAATCGATTATCATTCGATATTGACGATCAACACCAATACCGACTATCGCCTATGTATCCCTAATCGACATGTTGATTTTCATCCGATCTCCACTGTTAACATCCTTTCACCCACATATGCACAACATTATACTGAGTTTTTTTTTGCTTTTATTGTAAAACACATCACAAGCAAATTCGATTTCAACTCTTTTATACCCCCAAATTTGATTTCCTTTTGTGCTTCTAAGTATCATAAACCACTATTTCTTATGATTTCTTACAACAATTTCAAATGCAAATTTTCTTTTATCAAATCCAAAGTATTATGAATTGTAAACTTTTGATATATTAAATAAAAAAAACAAATTTGAAAGTGTGTCTTGATAGCTATTAGCGAACCAGCTTAAGTCCAAAACTCGAATCCTCGCATTCCTTAATATGCTTATGCTTGACTCGGCTTGTACCACCTGTACATCCTCCAATGTTAAAGTCATTGTTTTTAGCACCACAATGGAAGCAAGGCTCAATTGATTCAACTTGATAGCATTCTGGGTAATCTCCTGTGATGTTCTTTTCTTTGAAGATCATCCATGGAGTTAAACCACTTAATCCTTGAGCTCCATACCCGAAAGTTGATAATGCACTTGTAACCAAGTTATCTGTTAAGCTAAGTAAGTATATTTCTGCTAATGCTTTTTTATCGTGATGTAGATTCCCAGAACTTTGATGTTCCTCGAAGCTTGGTTGATGAATAGTAACAATTTCTCCTGTTGTAGTTTCATGTTCCCAATACATATCTCTAATTTGTTCATAATAGTCTCTATATAATGAAGTTATCATTACAGCGATTCTCTTTTTCTTCAACAAATCCTTTGAGAAATGTTCTTCTTCTTGACCTTGTAAATAAACTTTTGGGAGTAAACCCTCTTTCATTGTGCAAGAAAGAATTTGATCCATTAGATCTTTTACTGTGATCTTTTCGTGATTGAAAATACGTATTTGTATGCCCAATTTAACATCGGAATCACTCAAATACGCTTCGTAGAATCTTTTTACAAGTTCCCATACTTCGTTTGTTGGATGAATCAAATAACGAGCTAATAAGTGAAAAATAACTCCAACATCAGGAAATAGATTATGTAGTTCTTGTTCAAAGCATGACATTGTGAATAATCCAGGTATAAAATATTGATTCGACTTCATTATCAAAAGCGGCACGTCTCGAATGTAAGATTGTTCTTCGTCACAAAAGAAACGTCTATCATAATCACTCATATCATGATTAAGATGAGCATAGACATAAGGTTTTTCTAGTGACTTAGTTACATTACCTAAGAAGTTGTTTCTCAATATCTCCCCAAAACTATCCCACGAATGCTTATTAAAATCTTTGAGTTTATCGTAAAATGGAAAATCCGAAGGAAGCCACGATGACCCTTCTGGAAATGGTTCACAAAATAATTCGGAAATTGAATCTCGACGATCAACGAGAAAAATCCGATCAGTGAGAAGAGCATAAAGAAATGCAGAAGTCATACTAAGCATTTTGTTCCCTAAACCATCGATTGGAAGCCATATATTATACTTACATTCATATTCCGAGATGGGCTTATTGTCTATAAGGAGATCCATTGTTTTGTTATACAAATGTGTATATGGAGCACACCTCTTGTGTCGTTCTTTGTAGTTTCTTAACTTAGATATGAGGTACGAAGAAGGTTTTCGTAATGTTGGTATTCGATGTAATAGATCGTCATACCTACTACTGCAAGATTTTTCATCGAATCCACCTGGGAGAAGATCATCATCATCGAACTTGTAATCGAAAATATGGTTCTTGAAAGATATAGAAATGTAGAACGAGATTACGAGTATAATAAAACTTACACAAATCAATGAACTAAACAAATATATACTTTTGAATCGCCATGTTATCACCATAACTCAAACTCTCAAAGAGCAAACATGGCAATTAAAACTAAGCAAGGATATATATTTATGTTTGTCTATGTTAATTTAATAAATGAAGTCAACTAAGAGTTAGAGATGCACGTGATTTGGAATATATTGTCTTTAAAAAATTATATTTAAATTGGTATTTTATATAATCATAAATAAATATAGTTTGTTTGTTTCAATCCAATAATGCATTCAACTACGATTGGGTTTACAAGCTTTTCTGTATTTGACTAAATGGATGCCATGGATACGAAGAAACACACTTCACTTTGAATTACATAAAAAAAAGTGATAGAGATCTAGTGAATAAGATTTTATTGATACTTTTCAATGGATTCGGGGTAGAGGTATGTGCCTCTCTACTCTATTGAAATTGCATGAGTGACTTTTTAATTCAGAAAATTCAATGAAATACTGCATACATGGATACATGTAATATAATGAGAGGATTAATATTTTTAAAAACTTTTGAACTAAGTGTGTTTAACTCAAACTTTTGTGCTTCATACCTTTCTACACATATATTTATATAAAATATAATCATAAAAAAATGAAGTCGACTACAACTTAGAGAGAGGCACATAAATTGGTATTATTTACCTTAAAAACCTGCTATTTAATTGGAATATATTTTTTATATGGCTAAATTAAAATTGTTAAAAGAGTTTTAAAAATTTACTATTTTCTTTTAAATGCATTGTTTTAAAATTAGATTTTTCATATTGTACTGATTATGATCATTAAAGTTAAGATGATTGATATATTGATCAATAATACCAATACACCAATCGATTTTAAAACAATGCATAAATTATTGACATTATTATTAGTCGTTGAGAGTAAGCTCCAAACAAACAAACCCATTATTAGGGGCAAATCCCACGTGCTTCCAATGAACCATTCTCATTGACTTGGAATATTTTAAATGTACCTTACTAGTATTCTTTGTTTTTATAAAAATATACGAATCAAGTTCTCTATGATTTACGATTCTCTTTCGATTCTCGAATCCCGTTAAGTAAGAATGTAAATTGAAAAAATAAAAATCTAAAAATTTAAAAAAATAATTATATTCATTTGTAAATTAAGTATTTTCATAAGTTATACAATTTTTTTGTAATTATTTTTCTTGATTTTATATATTAACGAACTTTTAATCTTTTAAGTTTTATGATAAAATTGTATTATCACTATTACATCATATTTTAAATATTTTATTAAAGATTAAAGTATATTTTATCAATAAATATGGTTATATTAACTTATAACAAACAATAAATTATATAACTATAATAATAAAATTTATGAATCCTTAACGAATCTATGAGAATTCTCTAGAAAACTGCACACTATGAATTGTTTGTCGTATCGTGTCACGTAGCGTGGTAACATTTAAATATATAAATAAATAAATATATGAAATGTATTATGTAGAGATTACAAATCACAATAAAATTGTTGTAAAGGTTCCAATTTTTTGATTGAATGCATTCTGAAAGTTACTATGTGCTATTCCCTTTAGACAAATCTCAAATTGATCTCTTCCGAAAATATTTTAGTATATATCTTATTAGTCAATTTAATTATAATTAAAATTATAATTAGAGATATATAGAATTACGAGATTGACCTTAGAATGTGTAGAGCAAAACTCTTCATAAATATTCACTATAATAAAGTAAATGCTACAATAATATTCTCAAGTATAAAATAATGATCTCTATTGAAAGTTCGACCAACTAAATAAATCTGAATAATGAAAGCCTAGGTGCAATTTATAAAACCTGGGGGCAAAGGGCTATTTTCCTAACAAGTTATGTACAATCCTTTAAAAAATAGAATTTATTGATTTTATCCGAGATTTGTGCCAAAAATAAAACTTTTTTGCTGTCCCAATAACCATTATTTATAGGAAACAAAGTCATGCCCAAAGCCCACTTGCTTCTTAAATTACCATTTCAATCCTATGAATATTTTCATACCGTACCAGTATGATCAATATGAAAAAATTTTATTTTAAAAAAAAATTAAAAAAAATTATTATTTTTTATTTTTTCTGTGTGACACGAAAAACCTAGGTTTCGGTACATGACGGTACCGATTAAAATACTGAAATCGTTCGGTTTTCATCGTACATGCCGGTATATCAGCGATATACAATCCTTTTAAAAATAGAATGTGGATTGTATATCGCTAATATACATGCCGGTATATCAGCGATATACATGCACCAACAATTTTGGGTTAGCCTTTAAGGTACCAACTTAAGTCCAGAACTCATATCTTCACATTCTCTAATATGATTATGCCTTATTATTCTTGTTGCACTTGTACATCCTCCAATGTTCAAGTCATTGTTTTTAGCACCAGGTAAAGAAGCATGAAAACGCAAGGCACGAGCCACATTTAGAATATGTCGATGTTTACGCTCTACCCGACCATTATGTTGTGGGGTGTAAGGAACGGTAGTTTGATGAGTCATCCCTTTGGAACGAAAGAACGATGCAAGGGTCAAGAATTCGGTACTATTATCAGTGCGAAAACACTTAATGGTACGATCAAATTGGTTTTGAATCAGAGCGAAGAAATCTACAACAGTGGATGTAACCTGGATTTATCTGACAATAAATAAAGCCAGATTCCCTTGGAATAATCATCAACAATAGTTAAAAATTAAAATTCACCACAAGTAGATGGAGAACGATAGGGTCCCCAAAGATCACAATGTACTAAGTCAAAACAAGAATTAGTAACACTCAAACTGTGAGGAAAAGAGTCTCGGGTTTATTTGACTTCAAAACAAGCAGTGCAATTATGATCGGGAGAAAAAAATAAATTTCGAGGAGGATGCAAGACAACAGACTTTGATGGGTGTCCCAATCGACAGTGCCACAACCATCCATCCTCCTTAGCTTGAGTAGCCACATTTGCCCGAACGTCTTCCAGTGAGTGCAGTCCATAAACTTCGAAGTTAGGTCCTGCAACAGACAAAGTTCAGGAGTAAAGATCACCAACATCGAATGATCAATGAGCAACTGGCTAACATACATCAGATTATGTGCAAAATTTGAAATGTAAAGAACATTACAAATAGTCAAATCAGACGAAATACGAGCTTTCCCAGCCTGTAAAGCTACAGATTTCCTGTTATTGGATAATGTCACATGGCGTGGTTTGATCGGTCGAACATTATACAACAAACTCAGGTCACCTGTCATATGACGATTGGCACCAAAGTCTACAATCCAATACCTTTTAAGAAACATACCTGATGAGAGATGTGACTTGGTGGAAGTGGGTGCGTAGGCGATGATGTTTTTTAGGAAAGTTCACTGCTCGTCAGAAAAACCAAGCTGGGAATTGGCTGACTGATCGACAGTTGCAGTTGCATTGGCAGTCGGCACCTTACCAGCGGCGACTGTCTGTCGACCGGTAGAGTGTCGACCACGTCCTCGACCTCTTCCTTTTTCACGACCGTTTCCACGACCCTTCGACCCAAGGCACGCCAATACGGCAGCAAAATTTTTGATTGGAACTCTAGCTCGATCGCCCCACCATTCAGGATAACCATTGACATGGAAACAAGACTCAATTGTATGTCTAGTCATTTCACATGCCACACACACGTCCCTAGTTGGTTTTTCTGTTACATCTGTGCAAGTAGTGAATCCAACTATTTCACGCTGTTCCTCTTTTCATTTGATCAAAGTTTTGTGTCGTTCTTCTAGTATGATTTTGGAGTACGCCTGATTGAGTGAAGACAGAGTTTCAACACTGAGAATGTTTGAATGAGCTGTACTATATACTCCATCATCCAGCCCAAGCAAGAACTGGTGTACTCTTTCATCTTCTTGTCTACGCAGAAATTTTTTCGCAGCTTCACATGTAGACTGTCTGCAGCAACAAATAAACCCGTCCTCATAAGACAATTCACACCACAACTTACACAATTTACCAAAGTAGTCAACTACACTATCTCCTCTCTGACGGCAAAAGGCAAATTCTCCTTTCAACTCATGAATTCTAGGTCCATTTCCCATTGAATATCGTTGGTACAATTCTTCCCAAAGTAGTTTTGCCGAGTCTATGAAGGACACTGTCGATCGAATTTGAGGCTCTATTGTATTCAAGATCCACTGTACAATGAGATAATTAATAGTTATCCAGTCTTCGCTCAACCCAACTCCTGGGTGTGGTTCAACAATAGTTCCGTCTACGAAACCCAATTTTCTTTTAGTTCTCAACGCCATTTTCATGGCATATGCTCATTCACCATAGTTATCACCCTTTAGAACTACGGCATGAATAATCAATCCGGAGTGGTCCGAGGGTACTAACCCCCACGCCTGTGTGTCCCTATATGGGACTCCGTTAACATTATAGGGAGCATGGACTATCCCTGTACCCAACATATTTCCAGCGGTATTAGGCACGAAGTTCGGGTTGTGCACCCCACCAAAATACGGCCGATAGTGCCCTATACTATGGACATTCTGTCCTATATACGGGTTATTGCCCGGTGGAGTGCTCACTGCAACGGAAGACAATGAGGGTGTCTGAGGAGTGCGAACGCCACCGCCTCTGCCCCTTACTTCGCCTAGAGTTAACTGCCCCGAAGGTCCAGACGTTAGTGGGGGAAAATCTTCCCCCGGCGTTGGAATCAGACAAGGAAAGAACATCTATTTATAACATAGAATAGAATAGAATAGTTTTCGTGTTCAATCTGGCGGCTCAAACCCCTTATAACATCTATTTATAACGCAAATTTAAACCTAAGAGAACACATAATATGTCGATCGGCACCAATACAAGGAAAGTGCCGATCGCCATCAAAGTAAAAAACATGCCGATTAGCACTATGATCATCAAGATGCCGATCATCACTATTAAGCATAGTGCCGATCGGCACTAAATCATCATACGTTCGACAAAAGCTCTAGATGAGCTTCTGGGCGGTATACAGAAATTTAAATCTCTATCATTTTTTTTTCAGTTTATCTTCATCATATCTACAACTAATCTTCATGCTTTTGGAGAATTCAGGTCACCACCTGAAACTCCATGAAAAATGCAGAAAATGACTCCATTAAAATCTGTTAACATTGATCATCATTTGATCCAGATCTGGAAAAACCAGCTTGCTCACATCCTTTGTGTCTCTACACAGATACAAAATGCATATTAGTACTATTAAATGTATAATTTTTATCTTTATTATGGATACCGAGCATGACGACATTATGTTTTTCCCTTTTTTTGCAGCTGCCAATAAATATGAAGGGGGGAAAAGGAAAGGTTGCTTACATTGACACAGGAGGGTACATTGTATGGTTTTTATTCTTCTCTCATTTCATTTGAGTTCATTGATGTTGAAATGACATTGTCCCACATTGGAAAATGAATGTGATTTGGATTGGTTTATAAGGAAGAAAATATTTAAAAGTAAATGATTTGTTCAAGTCTTTTACGGTGTTGTCTTATCCATTTATACGTTATATCCGTGTACATTTCCGTCATAATTTAGCCAGACTATAATTCCAACAATTGACTCGTTCACATTCATTTGTTCTTTAAATTGCATAAATACCGATAGCTGAAAGATTTGGAATGGATCCAGGAGCTGTACTGGACAATGTAAGATTAAAATCCCAAGTTCAATACTGCTAAATAGTTGATTTTTTAGTATTCATTGTTAGTTTTGTTATTATGAAAGATCGTATATGCTCGTGCATACACATATGAGCATCAGTACAATTTGCTGCTAAAATGGCTGAAGAGCCCTTCAAACTTTTGGTAATCTAATACTACCTTAAATTTTAAGGATGCATGATGTAATGAATTTCAGCTGCAATTTCAGATTGTCGATTCAGTGATTGCCCTCTTTCAAGTCGACTTCACTAGAAGAGCAGAACTTGCAGAACGCCAGGTACATATTCATCCAAATGTTTCTTACTCTTAAAAGAAGAATTACTTCAAGATTTTGCATATAAAAAGGCTTTATATAATATACTCATGTTTCAGTTATAGCTGATCCGAGGTGGCGTGTTAACATCAGATTAGTGGTGGACGTGGGTCACCCACAACCTTATGTGTGTATTTATGCTAAATTTCAATCCGTTAATGAGTCGGTCTGTCGGGTTTGAGCATTGGGGCAACCCAATCCATGAGTTGGCTCAAATTGGTTAAGTTAAGTTGACGAATTCAATCGGTTTGCAAATCTCTCGAATTAAGTGAATCCGATCAATACTCAAGTTCGAGATCAATTTTTGTGAACCGAGCTAAGTTCGGTTCGAATTCGAATTTATAACGAATAAGTAACGAACATCGAATCTCAAAAATTCTAAATAATTTATCCGAACCGGTTTTAGAGAATATTATTTTAATAAATATATATACTATTTTAAATTAACTAAACATTAAATTCAAATTAGAATCATAATCGAAACGAATATCAAATTATATTTTTTTATTTTTAAACCCAAATAGAATATTTTATATTTGGAGTCAAATTCAAACAATAAAATAATACATAACTTATTTAAGTTAACCCATGAGAAATGGGTGGCGAGGAATCCATCTTTCAGAGCTGAAACTGAAACAGCAGCATCTGCCGATCAATGCAATGCGTCTGGAGTTTTGGCAACGGACTTTTGGATAACTGCCACCATCATTTCTTTCCTTCTTTGTAATTGTTTTCTTGTGGTTTCTCGATTTCTGTGAACTCTCCGATTGCATCATACATTCCATACAAATTGGCCGATCAAAACTTCGTATTTGACGATTGTACCCCTTCTATCTTCCTTCTTATCTAACAAGCATATTAAATAAAAAGATGCTTTGTCCTATGCATAAGATGATGACATGACGAAAGTACCCTTGTTGGTTCTATAATATTGGATTTGTTTGATTTCCGATTCTCAAATTGTGATATTTTTATGGACTACGCACAAATTTAGTCATCGTAGTTTCTTATTTTGACAATTTTGGTTCTCCTATTTTGATAATTGTTGCAGATTAAGCCTCTTAACTTTATTTGTGGCAAAATTAGTCCTCATACTTTGTCACATTTGGCAAATTAGATCCTCCAAATTTTATGTTTATGGCAAATTTGGTCCCCGAAGTTTGTAATTTGTAATTTTTCGTTTTTATATAATACGGAGACTAATTTTGCCACTACGATCAAACTACATGGACCGGTTTTATTCGATTTCATTTGGAGAACTAAATATGAAATTTGAGGACCTATTTTGCCAAATGTTCCAAAATAGGAGAATCGATTTTGCCAAATTTCCAAAATTCGAGGACTCAAAATACCAAAATAAACTTGGAGAACTAAATTTGCCAAGATGATCAAATTACGAGGACCAAAAACGCTATTTTCTCTTTTTTATTTATACAAAATAAAAACAAATTTGCGTACATAAAAATTATGATTTTATCACTAAAATGTATAATTTATCATTATTTCAAATAATTATAATATTATTATATTTATCATTTTATATATATATATATATAAGAGTATATTAATATTTTTACATAAATCACGATTATAATACCAAAATTTTAATAAATACATTTAAAATGAGACGATCATTATATTTCAACCACCTCAATTTAATAAATCTAAAATAAAAAACCCATATTTTAAAAAAAGTCATGTGAAATGTCTGTTAAATTTGTCAACTAAAATAATTAAAAACAGCAAATGGTCAAAATGAACATATTTATTGTGTAACGTTATTATTTTGTCATGCGTATTCAAAGAACCAATAATGGTCACATATTTGGTTAAAATATGATATTTTATATACCTTCGTTAATTTTAAAATTTATCGATTAAACAATTTCAAGGGTTTTATAATCTTGAATCCTCGTTATTATGTAAAAATTATTAAGACAATTAGATATTAAAAACTCAAACTTTTCATGAAAATTGTTGGATGCTAAATTCATTGGTATAATAGATAATGTTTTTAAAGAAAGAATATAAATAGAAGAAAACAAAGAGAAGAGATTATGAAATTGAAAAGACAATGCATTTGAAAGGGACACGTCGAATTAAATAAACATTATTCAGACAAACTTGTGATATATTAACATTTTCCCCATTCGGTATGGTCAAAACAAGAAGAATCATATTGTCAATTTTAATTATTCAAATAAATTAATAAAAGTAAAAAAATCTTAAAATATGAATTTTATCATAGGAGTATTAACATAAAATTTATAGATTAGGGTAATTTCATATATAATACTACTAAAATTAACTACTTATTTTCTAATATATTTAGATGAATATATAAAGTAAAACTTTATTTATACGATTAAAATATTTGAATATCCAAGAAAAAAAGACGAATATTTTGGCAGTGAAAATAGTGGGCTTCTGTTGTAAATGGGAAGAATAGTAGCCTCCATTTCCATAAATAAGACACTTTTTTTATATTTTGCCGGTTTTTTAATCTTTTTATTTATATTTACTCTTCAATAATTATTATATTAAATATGATGTAATATAATATATATAATATAAATGCAAATAAAATATTATGTATTTTAATATATACATATATATATGTATATATATTAAAATATTTTTGATTCGCCGGCTCGATTCATTAGAAGTATCAAGTTTCGAGATTCTCTTCGTCATAAATAAACATGTACTAAAAATATCATGAAACATGTTATTATTATGCATCAATTAGAAGATAATTAAAATTTAATTAGATTTATCAATTTATATATTTTCACATTATATATACTTAATTAAAATGTAGATAAAAACTAGTTGTCTCTTTCTCAGGATATCTTCAAAAATCACGAACTCTCTGTTTCTTCTTTGCTCTCTCTACTTATTATTTCACTTCCAGCTTCCTTTCTCCGATGACCCTCCTCCTACACCGCCGCCGTATCTCTCTAGAAACCACCACCGTCGTAATCGCCGGACTACTTCTTCTGGTTGTCTCCGTTTCTGCTTTCCGTTTCGACAGTAAGTAGTTTTTTTTGGTTGTCTGCTAAAGAAAGGTAAAATATGACTGTGTGTTGTTATTTTGGGGGATTTGAGGTTCTGGGAGGAGGAGAATTGGGTTGGGTTCATGGCCGCCGTCGTGTAGATCTAAATGCGGGCGGTGCTGGCCGTGCGTGGCGGTTCACGTTCCAGTTCAGCCGGGGATGAGGTTCCCGACGGAGTATTATCCGGAGGCGTGGAGATGTAAGTGTAATGATAAACTCTTCATGCCTTAGAAAAAAATACAACAAATATTTCTTTTAATATCATATTTTCTTTGAATTAGTTGTATATAAACAATACTTTGTGGCAAGAAATATAATTGTCAAAAACCCGGTAAATATCAAACAGAATTCAAATACCGAATACTGAACCAAATTTTGTCGATTCGGTAAATATCGAAATTGTTCGGTTCGTTTTCGGTATATATTCTATGTGGTCGAAATATCGAATTTTCCAAAATTATATTAAATTTAAAAAAATAACCATAATAATATAATTGAATACAAAAAATATTATTTTTAATTTTAATCTATTTTACTAACCGAAACCGAACATTGAAATGATAGAAAATTAAAGATTGAATACCGAATCAATTTTCAAAATTTATCAATTTATTTAAAAATTTGATATTCCATTTCTACTATGTGTTTTGAGCTCGTTCTATGCCACACAAAATACAAATAAATTAAATAATACTATATTTATGCTATTATTATTTTTAGTTTTATTTTATACTATAGAAATTTAATATTACAAATGTTGCTATTTTGCTTTTCATCAATCACTAATTTATTCAACAAAGAATATATATATATAATTATATATAGATGAAGATATAGAAGAATCCCTCTTTATAGATCATCATGATTATGTATCAATTATTTATAAAACCAATTTATTTTATTTTAAAATTCAATAATATATAAAAAATCTTCTATCGAACTTTCTACTTTATATATGTGTCTCCTATGAATTTGAACAATAATTAAATAATCGAGTTTAGAATTGAGTTTGACTAAACCTAAAGAATAAAGAAAAAGGGGAAAATATGGCTTTTTCTTTTCAAATCAAATCATACTTTTAAATTCCATTATTGCGTATAAAATGTTATAAAGCATAAAATTTTGTAGTAATCTTGCAAATGTGATATCTAAAAATTAAAAATTACAAATTACAAATGTGATATTTAAGAATAACTATGAAGTGAATATTATCAATTTTTCATCTATTTTCTCGTGATCAACTTTTACAACATATATATTATTTTTAGAATCAAATATAAACTAATGATGCATTTAACATATTAACGATATTTTATCGTTACCCGTACTGAATTCCAAGCAGGTATAAAAAGATTGATCAAAATGTTCTTATTTGTATTACATGACATCAAATTTGAACAAATAAAAAGATTAGTTACACTTATACTCTCAAGTAGATATAGAGTTGAATCGAATTCCACTCATATCAGGCAAAATCATCTTCGTATAATACTTCGATCTCCTTGAAACATCTATCTTTTTCCGTCTTTCTTCAGGTACACATTCGATCGAACATTCCGAGAATCCACGCCTTACAAACCTAACAACAATAGATCAAACATAAACTCGGTTTCGAACAAACATAATGCCTTAAAACTCACCAATCCGCAGTACGAGTTGTTAGAAGAAATAGCTTTTCTAGGCCAAGAGAAGAAGCCTTCTTCTCGATGTATTCTATACGTAAATAACAACCGATTAAGCCGAAATTTTTCACATATGGTTTTTCGGGGTTGTTTTATTTTACGTACCGAGTAACTTATCTCCTTGACCCTCGCCACGACACTCGGGAGAAACGGCAATTGCGGCAACTTCTCCGCATTTACCATACGAAAAGAGGAACAAAGCTGCACAAGCTATAACATGACCTTCTCTTTCAACAACAATAAAAGAATCTAATGCTTGAAGTAGCTCTTCATGAGTTCTTCTTATTAATGTTCCGGCTTCTTCGAGCGGTAAAAGAAGTTGTTTGATCCCTTCGAGATCTCCGATCCTAGCCATTCGTACCCCTTCGTATAGATCACTAGAAACAAATGTGTGATATTTGTATGCAACTTTTGTATGAATATTTATGTTTATGATATGAAACCCGAAGCGTACCTCGAAACCATTGTACCGATTCCATCTCGTTGAAACAATTCTTTTAATAAGACACCGGGGATGCTACCGTCTAGTAAATGAACTCTTTGAACACCACCCTAGAGAAAAGAGATCACCTTCACATAGTCAAAAAAGAAGCAAGAAATACAAATGTCGAAAAGAAACTACGAGATCGTGGATTAACCTTGCAAACGAAAGTTGCGGCAGCAAGTTCAGAAATGTAACCATTTAATCGACTTAGCCTTTCTTGCCCGCCAACAGCAAAACCTTGTTCACTGGTCCATAATCCGTTGCCATTGTCAAAACCGACACCATTGTGAAACCTTGGAGCCCAGTTTAATGGGACTGAGCCATTTGATCCATTAATATAACATTCTGGAGCAACAGCCTTTACATAATTAGCAGCAGCTGTGCTTTGTTTAGCTCGTGTTCGGATTAATCGGTCAGCATCCTGGAGAGTTAAAAACCGAATAAGCCTGCCATTTTCATCTAGAATTGGCCCATCTATCATGCATATAAGCTTTTCTGCTCCAAGGGCTAGAGCACATGCTGTAGCAACTTCATAAGTGCTGTTAAGTTGAAATACGAAAATGNAATCTGGCGGCTCAAACCCCTTACAACATCTATTTATAACGCAAATTTAAACCTAAGAGAACACATAATATGCCGATCGGCACCAATACAAGGAAAGTGCCGATCGCCATCAAAGTAAAGAACATGCCGATTAGCACTATGATCATCAAGATGCCGATCAGCACTATTAAGCATAGTGCCGATCGGCACTAAATCATCATACGTTCGACACAAGCTCTAGATGAGCTTCTGGGCGGTATACAGAAATTTAAATCTCTATCATTTTTTTTTCAGTTTATCTTCATCATATCTACAACTAATCTTCATGCTTTTGGAGAATTCTGGTCACCACCTGAAACTCCATGAAAAATGCAGAAAATGACTCCATTAAAATCTGTTAACATTATCATCATTTGATCCAGATCTGGAAAAACCAGCTTGCTCACACCCTCTGTGTCTCTACACAGATACAAAATGCATATTAGTACTATTAAATGTATAATTTTTATCTTTATTATGGATACCGAGCATGACGACATTATGTTTTTCCCTTTTTTTGCAGCTGCCAATAAATATGAAGGGGGGAAAAGGAAAGGTTGCTTACATTGACACAGGAGGGTACATTGTATGGTTTTTATTCTTCTCTCATTTCATTTGAGTTCATTGATGTTGAAATGACATTGTACCACATTCGAAAATGAATGTGGTTTGGATTGGTTTATAAGGAAGAAAATATTTAAAAGTAAATGACTTGTTCAAGTCTTTTACGGTATTGTCTTATCCCTTTATACGTTATATCCGTGCACACTTCCGTCATAATTTAGCCAGACTATAATTCCAACAATTGACTCGTTCACATTCATTTGTTCTTTAAATTGCATAAATACCGATAGCTGAAAGATTTGGAATGGATCCAGGAGCTGTACTGGACAATGTAAGATTAAAATCCCAAGTTCAATACTGCTAAATAGTTGATTTTTTAGTATTCATTGTTAGTTTTGTTATTATGAAAGATCGTATATGCTCGTGCATACACATATGAGCATCAGTACAATTTGCTGCTAAAATGGCTGAAGAGCCCTTCAAACTTTTGGTAATCTAATACTACCTTAAATTTTAAGGATGCATGATGTAATGAATTTCAGCTGCAATTTCAGATTGTCGATTCAGTGATTGCCCTCTTTCAAGTCGACTTCACTAGAAGAGCAGAACTTGCAGAACGCCAGGTACATATTCATCCAAATGTTTCTTACTCGTTTTAAAAGAAGAATTACTTCAAGATTTTGCATATAAAAAGGCTTTATATATACTCATGTTTCAGTTATAGCTGATCCGAGGTGGCGTGTTAACATCAGATTAGTGGTGGACGTGGGTCACCCACAACCTTATGTGTGTATTTATGCTAAATTTCAATCCGATAATGAGTCGGTCTGTCGGGTTTGGGGTTTGGGCATTGGGGCAACCCAATCCATGAGTTGGCTCAAATTGGTTAAGTTAAGTTGACGAATTCAATCGGTTTGCAAATCTCTCGAATTAAGTTAATCCGATCAATGCTCGAGTTCGAGATCAATTTTTGTGAACCAAGCTGAGTTGGGTTCGAATTCGAATTTATAACGGATAATTAACGAACATCAAATCTCAAAAATTCTAAATAATTTATCCGAACGGGTTTGAGAGAATATTATTTTAATAAATATATATACTATTTTAAATTAACTAAACATTAAATTCAAATTAGAATCATAATCGAAACGAATATCAAATTAGATTTTTTTTATTTTTAAACCCGAATAGAATATTTTATATTTGGAGTCAAATTCAAACAATAAAATAATACATAACTTATTTTTAAGTTAACCCATGAGAAATGGGTGGCGAGGAATCCATCTTTCAGAGCTGAAACTGAAACAGCAGCATCTGCCGATCAATGCAATGCGTCTGGAGTTTTGGCAACGGACTTTTGGATAACTGCCACCATCATTTCTTTCCTTCTTTGTAATTGTTTTCTTGTGGTTTCTCGATTTCTGTGAACTCTCCGATTGCATCACACATTCCATACAAATTGGCCGATCAAAACTTCGGTATTTGACGATTGTACCCCTTCTATCTTCCTTCTTATCTAACAAGCATATTAAATAAAAAGATGCTTTGTCCTATGCATAAGATGATGAAATGACTAAATTACCCTTGTTGGTTCTATAATATTGGATTTGTTTGATTTCAGATTCTCAGATTGTGATTCTTTTATGGGCTACGCGCAAATTTGGTCATCGTAGTTTCTTATTTTGGCAATTTTGGTCCTCCTATTTTGATAATTGTTGCAGATTAAGCCTCTTAACTTTATTTGTGCAAAATTAGTCATAATACTTTGTCACATTTGGCAAATTAGATCCTTCAAATTTTATGTTTATGGCAAATTTGGTCCCCGAAGTTTGTAATTTGCAATTTTTCATTTTTATATAATACGGAGACTAATTTTGCCACTACGATTAAACTACATGGACCGGTTTTGTTCGATTTCATTTGGAGAACTAAATATGAAATTTGAGGATCGATTTTGCCAAATGTTTCAAAATAGGATGACCGATTTTGCCAAATGTCCAAAATTCAATGACTGAAAATATCAAAATAAACTTGGAGGACTAAATTTGTAAAAATGATCAAATTACGAGAACAAAAAACGCTATTTTCTCTTTTTTATTTATACAAAATAAAAACAAATTTGCGTACATAAAAATTATGATTTTATCACTAAAATGTATAATTTATCATTATTTCAAATAATTATAATATTATTATATTTATCATTTTATATATATATATATGAGAATATATTAATATTTTTAAATAAATCACGATTATAATACCAAAATTTTAATAAATACATTTAAAATGACACGATCATTATATTTCAAACACCTCAATTTAATAAATCTAAAATAAAAAACCCATATTTTAAAAAAAGTCATGTGAAATGTCTGTTAAATTTGTCAACTAAAATAATTTAAAACAGCAAATGGTCAAAATGAACATATTTATTGTGTAACGTTATTATTTTTGTCATGCGTATTCAAAGAACCAATAATGGTCACATATTTGGTTAAAATACGATATTTTATATATCTTCGTTAATTTTAAAATTTATCGATTAAACAATTTCAAGGGTTTTATAATCTTGAATCCTCAATATTATGTAAAAATTATTAAGACAATTAGATATTAAAAACTCAAACTTTTCATGAAAATTGTTGGATGCTAAATTCATTGGTATAATAGATAATGTTTTTAAAGAAATAATATAAATAGAAGAAAACAAGGAGAGGAGATTATGAAATTGAAAAGACAATGCATTTGAAAGGGACACGTCGAATTAAATAAACATTATTCAGACAAACTTGTGATATATTAACATTTTCCCCATTCGGTATGGTCAAAACAAGAAGAATCATATTGTCAATTTTAATTATTCAAATAAATTAATAAAAGTAAAAAAATCTTAAAATATGAATTTTATCATAGGAGTATTAACATAAAATTTATAGATTAGGGTAATTTCATATATAATACTACTAAAATTAACTACTTATTTTCTAATATATTTAGATGAATATATAAAGTAAACCTTTATTTATACGATTAAAATATTTGAATATCCAAGAAAAAAATAAGAATATTTTGGCAGTGAAAATAGTGGGCTTCTGTTGTAAATGGGAAGAATAGTAGCCTCCATTTCCATAAATAAGACACTTTTTTTATATTTTGCCGGTTTTTTAATCTTTTTATTTATATTTACTCTTCAATAATTATTATATTAAATATGTTGTAATATAATATATATAATATAAATGCAAATATTATGTATTTTAATATATATATGTATGTATATTAAAATATTTTTGATTCGCTGGCTCGATTCATTAGAAGTATCAAGTTTCGAGATTCTTTTCGTCATAAATAAACATGTACTAAAAATATCATGAAACATGTTATTATTATGCATCAATTAGAAGATAATTAAAATTTAATTAAATTTATCAATTTATATATTTTCACATTATATATACTTAATTAAAATGTAGATAAAACCTAGTTGTCTCTTTCTCAGGATATCTTCAAAAATCACGAACTCTCTGTTTCTTCTTTGCTCTCTCTACTTATTATTTCACTTCCAGCTTCCTTTCTCCGATGACCCTCCTCCTACACCGCCGCTGTACCTCTCTAGAAACCACCACCGTCGTAATCGCCGGACTACTTCTTCTGGTTGTCTCCGTTTCTGCTTTCCGTTTCGACAGTAAGTAGTTTTTTTTGGTTGTCTGCTAAAGAAAGGTAAAATATGACTGTGTGTTGTTATTTTGGGGGATTTGAGGTTCTGTGAGGAGGAGAATTGGGTTGGGTTCATGGCCGCCGTCGTGTAGATCTAAATGCGGGCGGTGCTGGCCGTGCGTGGCGGTTCATGTTCCAGTTCAGCCGGGGATGAGGTTCCCGACGGAGTATTATCCGGAGGCGTGGAGATGCAAGTGTAATGATAAACTCTTCATGCCTTAGAAAAAAATACAACAAATATTTCTTGTTAATATCATATTTTCGTTGAATTAGTTGTATATAAACAATACTTTGTGGCAAGAAATATAATTGTTAAAAACCCGTTAAATATCAAACCGAATTCAAATACCGAATACTGAACCAAATTTTGTCGATTCGGTAAATATCGAAATTGTTCGGTTCGTTTTCGGTATATATTCTATGTGGTCGAAATATCGAATTTTCCAAAATTATATTAAATTTAAAAAAGTAACCATAATAATATAATTGAATACAAAAAATATTATTTTTAATTTTAATCTATTTTACTAACCGAAACCGAACATTTAAATGATAGAAAATTAAAGACTGAATACCAAATCAATTTTCAAAATTTATCAATTTATTTAAAAATTTGATATTCCATTTCTACTGTGTTTTGAGCTCGTTCTATGCCACACAAAATACAAATAAATTAAATAATACTATATTTATGCTATTATTATTTTTAGTTTTATTTTATACTATAGAAATTTAATATTACAAATGTTGCTATTTTGCTTTTCATCGATCACTAATTTATTCAACAAAGAATATATATATAATTATATATAGATGAAGATATAGAAGAATCCCTCTTTATAGATCATCATGTATTATTTATCAATTATTTATAAAACCAATTTATTTTATTTTAAAATTCAATAATATATAAAAAATCTTCTATCGAACTTTCTACTTTATATATGTGTCTCCTATGAATTTGAACAATAATTAAATAATCGAGTTTAGAATTGAGTTTGACTAAACCTAAAGAATAAAGAAAAAGGGGAAAATATGGCTTTTTCTTTTCAAATCAAATCATACTTTTAAATTCCATTATTGGGTATAAAATGTTATAAGGCATAAAATTTTGTAGTAATCTTGTAAATGTGATATCTAAAAATTAAAAATTAAAAATTACAACTGTGATATTTAAGAATAACTATTAAGTGAATATTATCAATTTTTCATCTATCTTCTCGTGATCAATTTTGACAACATATATATTATTCTTAGAATCAAATATAAACTAGTGATGCATTTAACATATTAACGATATTTTATCGTTACCAGTACGAAATTCCGAACAGGTATAAAAAGATTGATCAAAACGTTCTTGTTTGTATTACATGACATCAAATTTGAACAAATAAAAAGATTAGTTACACTTATACTCTCAAGTAGATATAGAGTTGAATCGAATTCCACTCATATCAGGCAAAATCATCTTCGTATAATACTTCGATCTCCTTGAAACATCTATCTTTTTCCGTCTTTCTTCCGGTACACATTCGATCGTACATTCCGAGAATCCACGCCTTACGAACCTAACAACAATAGATCAAACATAAACTCGATTTCGAACAAACATAATGCCTTAAAACTCACCAATCCGCAGTACGAGTTGTTAGAAGAAATAGCTTTTCTAGGCCAAGAGAAGAAGCCTTCTTCTCGATGTATTCTATACGTAAATAACAACCGATTTAGTAGGCTTTTACCACATCGCTTTTCGGGGTTGTTTTATTTTACGTACCGAGTAACTTATCTCCTTGACCCTCGCCACGACACTCGGGAGAAACGGCAATTGCGGCAACTTCTCCGCATTTACCATACGAAAAGAGGAACAAAGCTGCACAAGCTATAACATGACCTTCTCTTTCAACAACAATAAAAGAATCTAATGCTTGAAGTAGCTCTTCATGAGTTCTTCTTATTAATGTTCCGGCATCTTCGAGCGGTAAAAGAAGCTGTTTGATCCCTTCGAGATCTCCGATCCTAGCCATTCGTACCCCTTCGTATAGATCACTAGAAACAAATGTGTGATATTTGTATGCAACTTTTGTATGAATATTTATGTTTATGATATGAAACCCGAAGCGTACCTCGAAACCATTGTACCGATTCCATCTCGTTGAAACAATTCTTTTAATAAGACACCGGGGATGCTACCGTCTAGTAAATGAACTCTTTGAACACCACCCTAGAGAAAAGAGATCACCTTCACATAGTCAAAAAAGAAGCAAGAAATACAAATGTCGAAAAGAAACTACGAGATCGTGGATTAACCTTGCAAACGAAAGTTGCGGCAGCAAGTTCAGAAATGTAACCATTTAATCGACTTAGCCTTTCTTGCCCGCCAACAGCAAAACCTTGTTCACTGGTCCATAATCCGTTGCCATTGTCAAAACCGACACCATTGTGAAACCTTGGAGCCCAGTTTAATGGGACTGAGCCATTTGATCCATTAATATAACATTCTGGAGCAACAGCCTTTACATAATTAGCAGCAGCTGTGCTTTGTTTAGCTCGTGTTCGGATTAATCGGTCAGCATCCTGGAGAGTTAAAAACCGAATAAGCCTGCCATTTTCATCTAGAATTGGCCCATCTATCATGCATATAAGCTTTTCTGCTCCAAGGGCTAGAGCACATGCTGTAGCAACTTCATAAGTGCTGTTAAGTTGAAATACGAAAATGTTCGTTAAATTCTTCAGACAAAAACCCACAAAAAAGAAAGTTATTTTGACGAAAAATGCACATGAAAATAGTTAAAGATCAAAGACATTTTCATGTAAAGACAAGCCCACAAAAAAGAAAGTTATTTCAACGCAAAATGTACATGAAAATAGTTATAGATCAAAGACATTTTCATGTAAAGACAAGCCCACAAAAAAGAAAGTTATTTCGACACAAAATGTACATGAAAATAGTTAAAGATCAGAGACATTTTCATGTAAAGGTCTATATGGAATGTGACAACATAAATAACTACAATAAATCATTTATCATACTTGCAATTCAATACTTCTCCAGAACTTGAAGATCCCAAATTGCTTAAGAGAACAATGCAGTCTTGATCAAGCCTCTCGCGAATCCGATGAACATCTATTTTCTTAACTTCACCAGTAGATGCATAATCAATGCCTTCCACAACCCCTCTTCTCTGAAAACCAATGACAGTGAATATCAATTAGGAACGATAAGGTGACATTTCCCGGGCAAAAGAATATAGAAATATATGAGCGCTAGGGAGCTTCGAACCTTAGCAGCCAGATAATTTCCACTGGCAACACTGACACCATTATGCCATCGGCTGTTGTCACCGTGTCGACGGATTCCATTTAGAGAAGGCCCGGGAGAAAGCTTGGCTTCAATAACGAACTGAATCGTACCAGCTGCACTCATGGCAGCAGTTAGAGAATCCGAATCTGTAATCCTGTAGCTCCCTACATACTTGGGTTCGCAGCCTGTTCATTAACAAGCATCATGGTCATTGAATATAAATGATATAGCTGAACCAATAATGCAAAAATTTCCATGGAAAATCTATTAAAGAACAAGCCTTTTGAGTCACCTCTTTCAGCAAGAAGCTTATCGATTTGCAGATGAGTGCCGGGTACAAGTACAAATTTGATTCCAAGTCCATGAAGAAGAGAAATATCCTACAAGAAGGCAAACAATATACTAGATCTCCCTCATAATCAAATAATCTTTAATAAATGCAACAACAAGCACTTATTCAGCCTGAATGAAATCAAAATCTAACGCTTGCCATAAGAATATTTTCCAAATGTGGGCTATCAACAATATCTCCAGATATTAAAACAACAAATGTACTGCCTCTATGTGCCCTGAAATAAGGCCACGCCTCACGGAAGAAATCGACGAACATCTCATCTTTATCAGAAGTTCTCGCTTCAATTCCGTCACCCTCACCTCCACCCAGAACACGAACTTTCTTCCGGGAAACATTATAACCGGCCAAAGATGAGATCTTCAACAATTTCCTTCCCCAAAACCGTTCATTAAACCCTAATTTTCCAAATTTCAATCCCAAAATCAACTCAGGGGAGAAAATCCGTCGGTTATGGTAATGAGAGTTCTGGGTTGGACTCCAAACACTACTACAACACATCCCGGCCATACTTTCCCTCTTATTTCCTCGTAAAAGGCAAATACAGCCGAGATTCACTAATCGGAGCCGACGGCGGCGCAGATATTTTGGACCCCCGTAGTTCTGCCTATTCTGGTCAACATTCGACGTATATAGAAAGTTAAACCCTATACAATGTACCTTCAGGGTCCCTTAAATCCAACGTGATATCCAAAACGACGTCGTAAGTTCACAATTACAAGTCATACTCATAAATTCGTACGTAAAAAAATCTAATATATTAGCGGATTACAAAAATGATCACACATATATCTTTTTTATTTTAATTCTAAAAATAAAAAATATTCATAAATATCAACAATTTAACGCATATCCAACGGATTATATGGATTTTATACCAATTTTTTGTATAAAACAAAAGAATTAATAAAACTTAAATATAAAAGAATAGATAATGTTTCACATGATGACATTTCATCGAAAAATCATATTTTTTAAAATAAAAATTAATGTCATTTATCTAAAATCAATAATGATATTTATTTATATTTAAAATGTGATTAAATTTAGTTAGGAAAGCCAATTTAGTCCTGAATTTCCATTTTAAGTATTTATTTTTCAGAAATCAGATATCACCTTACCTTAAGAACAGAGGACAGGCGGGGGCTAGCAATAATTTCACTTGACAAGACCACGACAAAGGTACTACCTCGATGCATCGAATAATACGGCTGAGCAGCCCTCATCGCCGCCGTCAAGGTACTACCATCAAAGCAGCATCTAACAGTTACCGGCGGTACAGCCACCACCTTCGTGTTATTCAGATTCAACCATCTGATTACTCCCGGTGACTTTTCCTTGCATCTCAGCCGTGAATTTAGCCGGAGGGGGAGGCGGAGATCGGTAGGTAGTGTAGTCACAACGGTCATGATTTGAGAAACGACACGACGCAGCGAAAAGTTGACGAAGATGAATGGGAAGAAATTGGGGGAGAGATAAAATGAATTTAGTTTAACGGTCTGCATATTCATGGGACATGTCTTAATATTGTTCTTACATTTATTTTATTAATTATTTATTTAATTATCGTTCCACGTTTATCACACGGTTGGTTTATGATATTTCCCCCTAAATGTTGATTTGTATTTACTAAATATAGAAAATACAAATTATAAAATATGAAGATACATTTTATCCTCTAAAACTTTGTGATTCATAATTATAATAAATATTAAAGTTTGAGGATAAAGTTGTTGAGATTCATCAAATTATAAGAATCATTTTTATATTATTGTCGTATGTCATTAATTCCTAAATTATAAGAATTGCGTGGTTGGTCATAAAACTCCAAAATCGTTTATATTTGACCATAATTTTGGTTAATATATTAGATGATTTATAATTTGTATTTGACTATTTAACCTTGAAAATATATAATGACTATATCTATTTGAAAAATTTTAAAATAACACATAAATTGTCAAAACTACTAATACGAAAAAATATCAAAATCACAACTATTTACTCGAGAGTCATTATTTAACGGTTTTGAAAATTTGGAAACTTTGTATGCAATTTATAAACTTTGGAAATATTATATTTACACAATTTTAAATATGGGTGGGTGAGGTAATAATTTTCTCATTTTTATATGTAATATTTTATTAAAAAGATCGTGGACCCCATCGTTACAGGGTGACGTGGATAAATATTTGGTAGGCCCAGTGGACATACGAGACCATGGAATTTTACTCCTAAAAGAAGCATCGCCATCTCTTCTGACCGGGTCGGGTTACTGGTGTACTCCAATTATTCATATATTTAATTTATAAATTAGTGATTAATTTAGGATTAATTAAAATTAAAAAAAATCAATTTTCTTTGTTTTTTATTATAAAAATATACCATATATCTATAAATTAACTTATAAATGTATTCCTCATTTTTTAAAACTTTTATAATTTAATTTAGAGTGTAAATAAGATGTTTTCAAAATTATAAATTGTATTCAAAACTCTCGAATTTGATGTAATATATGTTGTTGAGTCTTTAATTTTTAAAATTTGTAAACATCATGTCGTAAAAGTTATCTGAATTTCCAAAGTTGTTTATATTCAACTTAACATTCGTTAATGATTTAAATGAATGTATAATTTGTATTTGATATATTAACCTTAAAAATATGTAATGATTATATCTTCAAAATTTGAAAACTTACAAAATAACATATAAATTGTCAAAACTACTCACATGAAAAAGAAGAAAAACCGCTTACTATTTACTCGATGATCATTTTTTAACGATTTTAAAACATCATTTCCAAACACAGTTTCTAAATTTTGAATGTATCGCATTTACACATATAAATTTCTTATTTATTTATTTTATTAGAATAATTATTCATTAATCACGTATAGCATTTGGAGTAACCCTTAGAACACATATACATATCAATAATTAATGAAAAATTACATAGACGTTCCATCGAGTTTAAAGTTATGTAAATGTGATGGCTCAAAATTTAGAAATTGTATATTAAATAATCGAAGTTTAAAATCGTTCAATAATAACCCTCAAATAAATCGTAGCGGTTTTCCATCATTTTTTTCCGTGGCACAATTTTGACAACTTAAATGCTATTTCTCAAAATTTGGGGTATAATAATTATATATTTTTAAAAATAAAATATAAAATACAAACTACTAATACTTTAAAATATTAGCAGATTAAAGATAAAAAATGAACCTTCTTGTATGTTTGGAGGTTAAATTGATACTTATAAACTTAAAGAATTTGATCTTTTAAGATGAAACATTTAAAAGAAAATTTAAAGATATGTTCTATATAAATTTTGAGAATTTCCTTTTTTTAGAATGAGAATTAAAATGAATTTAAGAAAGAAAATACAAAATGATATAATGTTCTGTTTTGTTTTTTATCTAATAAATAAAATAAAACATAGATATTCTATAGAAAAAAAATTTTATGTTTCTTAAAATTAAAAAAAGGTAAATATTTTATTATATATTATTTTTCATTAATTATTTTACTCTTGCTTTATTCTTTATTATATATTTAATTTAATTAATTATTAATATAATTTTATCATATATGTTAGAAGAATATCTAAAAACACAAAAAATTATAATATATTTATATTTTAATAATTCAAAATGAAAATGAGATTTCAAAATTAAGCCAAATTACTCTTTCTTGTTTTTAGGCAAAAAAGCAAAAAATAATTTTTTTTATTTTAGTAAAATGAGAATGAAAATAATGGGTTTGTTTGGTTTAGCTTTTTAAAATTGCGGTGAGGTGAGGTGTGGTGAGATGTGCTGAGGTGTGGTGATCGTGAATTTTTAAGTATGTTTGGTAAAATTGTGGTATTATGATCGTAATTTATGTAAAAATACTAATATACCATATGTATATAATAATAATAAATATAATTATATTATAATTAATAGAAATAAAGGTAAATAAGTTTTTTTCCAAAATAACGATGAAGCCGCAGTTGGTTTTAACAACTGTGATGAAATCGTAATTTTTTAACGATTATCACATCGCAATTAAGCTTGTGTTTTGCGTACATTAAAAAAATCACGATTGGACCATCTCACAGTACCTCACCGCACTTTTAATCCTGGTACCAAACAAACCCAATGTTATGTTTGTAAGTATATTATTTTTATTTTTGGTAAAGTAGAAAGAGTTTTAAAAATTCATGTAGAACACACCTTTAAATTATGAATATATTTTTAAAGGTGTGAAAATATATATTTTTAAATTAGGAATATATTTTTATAACCCTAAAAACTCATGCAGAACACACCTTTAAATTAGGAATATATTTTTATGAATATTGTAAATTTTGTCTGCAATGTTTTTCAATTATGATTATTCGAAAAAAATCAAATAGGGATCACATTTGCCTATTTTATATTTAGGATCAAGTTTGCTCGGTTTTATAAAATTTATGAAAAAATAATAGAAAAAATATCAAAATTAAGGAACTAAAATTACCTTATAAAACTTCTTAAACATTTTTTTTCAAAATCAACTTGATTTTCTCTGTGTTGCGCCGAAGCTTCTGGCTACTGCCATTCCCGCTTCGGTAGCGTGCCGAATCGCATCGGAATCTACAAAACTTCCAAGAAGCACTTCATTTTATAAAATATTTTAACAATTTATTTTTAAATGTTGTTAGTTAAATATATAATACTATTTCAATTTTCAAGTTTAAAATAATGATTATCATTATAATTTATATAATTATATTTATAAAATAGTGATTTATGAGCCGTTTCGGAAATCTGATTCTTCTAAAATTTACGCTTCAGCGATTCTGCTTCGGAGTTTCGGCGAATCCGTTTTGATGAATCCAAACATCATAGGATTTTCTCCATTTACATGTTATTGGCAATCGAGAGAATCTTTTGGGTTTATTGGCCCAATACTTAATTGGGCACTTGTAGGCCCAAATATATAAAATTTTAAATATTCATTAACAACACACTTGTTTTTTCCTCAATATAAAAAGTTTAAAAGTGAAACCACAACAAAATCGATAAAATTTATTTAATATTAATTAACAACACATTTATATTTAATATTATTTTAAATATAATCAAATTTAGGTTACAATATGATTACGTTTGATTAATCCATGACCTATATTTATATGATTTAACCCAACGAAAATTGATAAAATTTATTTTTCCATCAAAAGAACACATTCATTATATCATGATCAATCATCCCAGGAAAACTCGATACTCTTCTAAAATATTCACAAACCTCAACTCGAACCTCCAAGAACTATAAGATAAGAGTATGGAAGAATCTCAAAGTTGGGCTTTCGAAATTTTATCGGATATTGATCGGTATCGGGTTTGAGATCGAACCCAAAAAAATAATAAAATAAAAATAAACATTTTAATATAAAATATTTCAACTGTTGATGAAAAGTGATGGAAATTATGAACAGTAAGTTAAAGGTGATTTTTATAATTGTAAATTGAGATTCTTGAAGACAATCAGAAAACGCTTCCTTTACACATGACATGTACTTTCATATTTTAATCAACAACACAAAAATATTATATATCTTTTTTTAAAATTATAATTTACAAATTTTTTGATAAAACTCCAAATTACTATTTTAACCTTTATATTTATATATAGAGATATCTCAAATAACTTTATCATATAAATTTTGTTTACAATCAATTAATGAAATATATATTATGATTGTTAAAATTATTCACAAATAGATAAAAATATATTGCTTATTATTAATAATGTGACACCTAAAAAATCTATAGGAAAAAATGACTATCCTATAAGAACCACCCAAACTGAGAAAATAAAATACATAATTAAAATTTATTTAATCATAACGATTTGATCATACATGCTAATTTTCGTAGAAAATCTCAATAAGATCATCGAAATGAACCATTTGGTTCGTTTAAATAACACCAAAGCCACCGCTATAATTCCAAACAAGCCAATTAGAGATATTATTCAATTCGAACAAATTGAATTCTCTATATTCATATTCGTTTATATTTTTATTGTTCATGTTCATTCGTATTTTATTAGAAAAAAATTCAAACATTTTTCAAATACTTATATGAATGTTCATGTTGATCCCAATAACTTATTCGAATGATATGTGTTCAATATACAATTTTAAAAATTGAAAAATTAAAATAATATAATTTCATATATCACAAGAAAAATAAGAGAAAAAGTATAATACCTATAGTTCAACTAAAAATAGAAAAAAATTAGAAAGGTACCAATAGTACCGTACTATAAAATATGATATATTAGAATTTTTAAAATTTAAATATTTAATAATATATTTATATTAAATATAAATAAAATAATATATTTATTTACGAACATTCATATATGCTAGGTTGCATGGGTGCGGGGTGCAGGATGCGTAAAATTTTACGAATCTAATTAAGGGTGCGTTGAAGGTGCATTAAAATATAAATTATATGGTAAACGCAATTTCATGTGATACATGTGTATCTATAATCTACAAATATCGTCAAAACTCGAACATTTACATCATGTTTAAAACTATGCAAAACTTTATAGAATACGATACACGAATATCAAAAAATAATATTCGAGCAATATCATTTTTTTTGTATTTAATGGATCAAAAGAATGTATGTATAACCCAATACATAAGATCATTCATCAAACTAATTACTCATGATATCTTATATTTGATATGAGATACACATTCTCAACAAAAAACGATTAAAACACTATATATTAAAACTTCAATGAGAAAATGACAAACTTCTACACTTGATAACTTCAAGTCTTTTATATCATTATTGCATAATGCTGAATATTCCGATATGAGTTTTTGCTTCACCGAATAAATTACATAGCCCTACGTAGAAACTAAACCGATTATGTGAAAAAATGAACATGTTAACTTCAATTAACGAGTGAAATATCCCAAAGTAACAGTACTAGAAATAATCTAACGAACTCGGTAGGATTAAAAAAATAAAAATAAATAAAAAATAAAGGCACCGGATGCGTTGCAAGGCACACACCCCTACGAATCGTGCAATACAGCATATTTGTTAAATGAAATATTCATATTTATTTAAATTATAAATATGAATATAAAAATATGTTCAAATAAAGCTAATATTTATATTCGAACGAATAAATACGATCATATATGAACCGAATACATTTCAAATATGAACCGTTCAAATCACCAATAAAGCCGGTGAAGATAAATATAAGCAGGAAAAACCAACCAGGTCGTGTAATTGAAGCCATTTTGAACATGGGAAGAGCTCCTTGCTGTGATAAAGCTAATGTAAAGAGAGGACCATGGTCACCTGAAGAAGATTACAAGCTTAAATCCTTCATTGAAAATCATGGAACTGGAGGTAACTGGATCGCTTTACCCCAGAAAATTGGTAAGACAAATCATTTCATTCTTTTCTTCAATAAGCATTACCTTTTCTTCTTCTGATTCTCAGGCCTGAAAAGATGTGGAAAAAGTTGCAGACTCAGATGGCTTAATTATCTAAGGCCAAATATAAAACATGGTGGATTTACAGATGAAGAAGATGACTTAATCTGTAGCCTTTATATCGCCATTGGAAGCCGGTAAAAAGAATGATCAAATACCTGTAGAATAAGAATAATATGAGTTAATGAATTCTTCTGGTTTTTTACAGATGGTCTATTATTGCTGCTCAGTTACCTGGAAGAACAGATAATGATATAAAGAATTACTGGAATACAAGGCTGAGGAAGAAGCTTCTTGGAAGGCAGAAGAGGCAGCAGCAACAAGCTATGAAGTTACAAACTCAGCCATTGATGTTTAATAATGTGGTTCAGAATCAATTACTGGAGCAACAAAACATTGGGAACTTTGTTTATCCTGTTCAAGAACAACTTTTTTGTATGAATCCAGTGATGGGAAATGAGATTCCACAGTTTCTGAATGGAAACGAAATGGAATTAGTTCATTGGGAAGATATAAGTGATGAATTTCTATTCTCAAGTTGTATTATGTAATGTATCTCAGCTTAAAGAAACTGAGATTAGATTCTTACTTTTTTTCTTCTTCATCTGTTGTTGCATGTTGTTGTTGATGAATTTGGATTGTTATTTCTCTACTTTTTGAAGGAAAAACGCCATAGCTTTGAAGCTGGAGAAACCAAAAAAGTAGATTAATTTGACGTTTTGTTTGCAACTTGAAAGGCTTTACCTTGCAGTGAATAATGAGGTGATTGATGGCTTCTCTTCGTTGTTTTTTACTGTTTACATCATTCAAATCGCCTGTAAAAAACCAGAGTTTTTCTCTACTGTAAAATAGACAAATAAATAGCTTTTGGGCTGTCTTTCATCTACAGAAACACTTCACACAGGTTATACATGTCCATCCAAAGCTATAAGCACAACACAGATGTACATGAACTAAGAAGAGTCAATTTCAATCTTGGACTTACATTATCATCAAGATTTATGCATAAGCCTGAAAATTGAATACAGAACATTGAAAATTCTGAAGAATTCTCAAAAGCTTGATAAGATATGATTGAAGCAAATGACAAACACAGCACAGAACGAAATCCAACAAAAACAAGTTTCTATTTACGCAATTTAAACGTAGATCTCCAATGGAAATCTTACATTGAATGCTGCACTGCAACAATCCTTCAAGAAACTGGATTTCCTGGCCGCTCCATGAACTAAAAATTCGAAATGAAATCCCTGCCGACGGGGGAAAACAAACAAACAAATTGAAGCGCTGCGTTTTCCAGTCGCGCGAAGAGGACGGCGAGGGGTTTAAACGGGTTCGGGTCGGGTTTGATTCTTAATATATTATAATAGCATTTTACCCCCTAAAGTTCTGTTAAATTTACATCTGCCCCACAAAACTGCTTGGGTCGATTCGCAATTTTCAAAAAGTTGACCGCTTTACCTCATTTCTTACTCTCGTTACAGTGTAAGAAAAGCTTCAAATTTCAAATGGATGTACCGAAAGAGTATCTCTCCGCTCTTCTGGATAACGGCCTCCACTCCTCAGCTCAAATGCTCGTACTTTCTGACGCTTTATTGCTCCTCTTCTAATTTTTTAAACATTCTGGGACAATGAAGATATGGGTTTTCTTTTCTTTTACTAGGGATGCTTTTCAATTTCATCGATTTCCATGAATCTTGAGACGAATACTCATCTTAAAGCAGAAACTCTGGTACTTTACAACCTTTTAGTGACGTTTAACGATTTGTTTTTCTTCAGAAGTGCAATTTATGTATCATTTGTGATTAACAGGTGTTGTTTGGCGATTCCCTCTTCAATGAAAAGGAGTATCGAAGAGCAATAGTATGATTGAACTTGGATTATTTCTCTATTGCATTGATTGATTGCCTAAGTTTCACAATTTTTGAGCAGCATACATATAAGCAAGCATTGCATTACAATAAGTTATTACCGAAACAAAATTTGGCAACCACCACGATTGCAAGGAGCTTCATCTTAGCATCGAACATGTCGTCTTCACCTAATTCTTTGTTGGCTTCTATCGTAAACGAGAACGAGGTAATACAAGCATTATTGATTGGTATTATGGCAATGCTTGGTAAATACAAATGGCTTATGCAGGTGAAATTTAAGATTGCAAAATGCCACAGTAATCTTGGAGAAAACAAAGCTGCTCTTGCTGAGGTTATCATTGCGATTTTTCTTCTGTTTTTCGAAGTTTTTTATTCTAATAGTTTGCGACGGAACTTCATCATTTCTCTATTTGGATTTTTGTTTTACAGATGGAGGGAATTCCTATCGAGTTGAGGAATTTGGAGATGAATCTAATGATGGCTAAACTTTATCGAAATTCTTGGCAATCCCGAGCTTCAATCGGATGTCTGAAGGAATGTTTGAGGTTCGCAACTATAAAAAATTCTCAGTGTATATTTCATTTGAACTGAAATGCGTTTTCGTCACAAACCGTTATTCCAATCCCAAAAAGTTTTACAACAGAAAAACATAACTTAGAAAAGAACGACATTCAACATCGCCTCCATGGGCGTTCTCTTTGCATTTTGTGTCTTCTTTACTGGATCCTCGGGTTCATTTGCTTTTCGATGAACTTGAAGTGAACCGAAGAAGTCTAAGTGATCGCTGCTGTTGTCTTCGTTTCATACTGTTTTAATACGAAATTGTAATTCTTGATATGGACAGGAGTAATCCTTACATAATTGAGGCTATCATTGCTCTGGCTCATTTAGGTGTTCCTGCAAGGGATATTATATCGTTGTTTCCTCAGGTTTGCTTGATATATCATTGCTTCAGTAGCTATATCCTGATTTTTTCCTTTCATTTTGACGATAATAAAAGCTCCAACTTTCATGAATTATACCAGCCTCTGAATAGAAGTGGCGGGCCTCCAGACCATTTCGATCCCAGTCGTTGGTTGCAGGTTTGTTCTTCCTCCGATAAACTTCAATATTTCCAGTACTTAATCATAACTGTGTCTTCCTGGTGATGCAGCGTTATGTGGAAGCACAATGTTGTATTGCTGCAAATGATTACAAAGGTTGTCACTTCAAACCTGAATTTCTTTGTCTCCTTATAATAAGCTCAATTTATGGTTTCATTCTCCGTTTTACCTTCGGGATATTTTTTCCGTTCTGAGAAGGTGAATTTGATCTTCCTGTAGAGAGAATTCATTTCATGACTCATCTATCTGGTTGTGGTAATCAGGAGGGTTGGAACAATTCTTAGAACTTCTACAGCAGTTTCCGAACAATGTCCATATCTTACTAGAAATGGCCAAGGTGAGTTAGCAGGAGTGAGATCTAGTGAATTTCCTTCGGAGATTTCATTTGTAGCAACCTTAATGAATTCCCGATATCTGCATTGTGAAGGTGAAAGCAATTATCGGAAAGAACGAAGAAGCCATTGTTGATTTTGAAAAGGTAACCTGTTAATCTCCGCTAATGCAATCAGTCGCAAGTAATCATCATTGCTCCTCAGGTTCGATCCATTGATCCGTTCGTTATCACCTACATGGATGAGTATGCAATGCTTCTAAAGCTGAAGTCAGATCAGTCCAAGTTAAATAAGTTAATACATGATTTAGTAAACAATGATCCTTCTAGACCTGAAGTTTTCGTTGCCTTGGCCGCGTTTTGGGAAAAGAAAGATGATAACAGTGCTTTGTCTTACGCTGAGAAGGTTAGGATTCATGGGATTTTAACGAGCGATATAACACGGTGCTCTTGTAACCATGTTCTTTTTACTGTCCACAGGCCATCCGTATGAATGAAAGGCATGCTCCTGCACATATAATGAAGGTAGATAGAGTTAGTTATATGCCTTGATCTCTCACTTAGGCTTAATTCACAATATTTTCTCATTTTCGCTACATAATTAGTCATAACATTCAGGGTAATATATTAATGAAAATGAGTAAGCTAGAAGCAGCAGTGATTTCCTACAGAGGAGCTCAAGAAATAAGACCCGAACTTCGTTCATATCAAGGTATGTCAAGAAGGGGTTATACTAGTAAGGAGATAGCTAGTATGTCGTAAGTTTTCATAAATAATGCAGGTTTAGTTCGTTCATATTTGGCTATTCCTAAACTCAAAGAAGACTTGAATGCTGCAAGAGAGGCAATGAAGGCAATGCCTCACTCAGCAAAGGCGTTAAAACTAGTTGGCGATGTGCACGCTAGTACTACCAGCGGCAGAGAAATGGTTAGCATGAAATCAAAAGAAATGAAATTAGTTTGTTTGAATTCAAGGATATAAAGAGAATTTTTTCTCTTCAGGCAAAGAAATTTTATGAATCAGCTCTAAGGCTGGAACCTGGATTCCTTGCAGCTGTGTTAGCTCTTGCAGAGCTTCATGTTGTAGAAGAAAGAAGTGCAGATGCGGTAGCTCTTCTAGAGAGATACCTGAAAGATTGGGCTGATGATTCCTTACATGTCAAACTGGCTCAAGTATTTGCAGCAACAAATATGGTTCAAGATTCTCTTTCACATTATCAGGCTGCACTGAGGTAACAACAAAAGTGTAGCTACTACTACTACTGCTTGTAACATCACATTTTATTCTTACTTTATCTGGGCGGGCCTCGGTGTTGCAGGATTAACCCTGAAAGCGAAGCAGCTAAGAAAGGATTGGAGCGCTTGGAGAAGCAAATGAAGGTTTTAGCTGTTTTTACTCTCTTGGTTGTGTGCATGGTCTGTTCCTCCTTGTTATTTACTTTGTTATGTTTTCGTAGGGAGTTGATCCTGATGCCCCTGAAGAAGAAGAAGAAGATGATGATGAGAATGAAGCTGATGATAATGAGTTAAATCCAGAAGAATCTGATCTCCTGCTATGAAATTGAAGAAAACATCATTTAGAACAATAGAGATTTAATATGTATTCTCCTCCACAACCTTTGTTCCAGAGCAGATATTAGAATGTCAATGAATCTTATAATAGAATTATAATCTGAACTGGGCTATTTTTTACAGAATGACAGTAAAGGCTACCGGCATCAACAATTAGCTTAGCAAATGAAATTCCTTCTTCATTCTAACCGTGGAACTGTTTCTTAGGTGTAGGGTCCCGTGTCTCTATGGACTGAAGTCTCTGTTTCAGATGAAAAACTTCAACCTACAATTGAAACAAGATACCATATGAAAAAACTTGAAGGTACTTAAATAATATTTGCAGAACCGATTGTAAAAGACAAATGTTTAAATGATCTCATTTCAATATTATGAGTTGTTTTGATCCATCACCAATGTGGTTCGTAATTTTTTACTGTACTCAGGTGTTAAAAATGAGGGTAAATGCATCTTCTACCCCATTTTTTTCACCGGAATTTTATTGTACGTTAGACGTTTTTGCAACTAGTAATTGCGATGTAACATCGGTGAAAAAAATGATACAAACTTTAGAAAACTCAGAAGGCAAATATGAATAGAATTAGAATCTGTCTGTACCTGGAGTTGGAAAGCTTTTGCACGCTCCCCGACCAGGACCCCTCTTGTTGAATGAAGCTCCTGCAACAGAAAAAGATTGGTTTTTAGGGAAGTTGAGAAAAGGTATAAAAATAGAATACAAACCTTCTGTGTATCATCCAGAACAGCCTTAAGGAAAGCTACATCATGTTCAAGCCGCACATTGTCATTGTGGACAACGTTAGAGATATCATTAGCATCTTCTTGAGCAACCTCTATACTAGATAGATTCTCTTTTAGCATATCACTTTCCTTCAATGCATCTCCCAGTTTCTTCTCTATTTCTTCTCTGGTTCTTATAGCAGATGACATTTTTGACTCCGCTGCTTCACGTGCAGTAATTGTAGATGCTAATTGTCCTTCCAGAAGTTCGTTCTTCTTGATTAGATTAGCTAATTTTTCTTCATAATTCTGATCAACAGAAAGCAAATAATGGTTAGTCCATGGAATACATTAATAATGGCTGTAAATGTGTTCTTTACCCGGAATGAATTTTTGTCCACTAAGCTCCTGGCTGTAATATCAGCATTCTCTTCGTTGTAAAACTGTTTACGGAGTGAGAGATTACCAGAAGAAGAATTTTGATCTACACTCAAGGATTCTGATAGTGACTTTCTACCAGAACCATCTCGTTCAATGGCAGATGATAAATTTTGCCGTGAGCTGGTAATGAAATTTCCTGTCTGACATGCATTGAATGGTCTAGTCGATGAAGTGGTGTTTTCTGAGAGCAATGTTCCAACAACTTTGCTCATTGTTGTTCTTCGAATCATCGATGATTCAATCTTTTCAATGGTAAGTACCTCAACCTATTAGAGATAAATATGGTTTGCTAAAACAAATCATTTAACAACAAGCAGCACATTTGAAGTCAGGAAACCTGGTTAGATGGATCTTTCTTGGTTCCACCAAATGCAAGAAGAAAATTCCTTTCATTGTGCTGCACTAGGACAAGACTAAAGCCCTGAAGAACACAGTAAAGAAGGAATGAATCTACAACAGCATTGCTTGAACATTTGCGTATAAGATATTTCAAATCATTGGCAAAAGCTTATAAGACCAACTCTATGATTCTCTATGTGAATCAGAATATATTTATTTGAAAAAACCTTGTTGGTAGTGATGGAGGATGGTGGGGATGATACTGCAATTGACCAGCTAAGCTTCAGAACATCAAAAATCAAAGTCTCGGCAGGTCCTGTATAATGATGGAAATGTTCAAGTTTAAAACTTCAAAACTATGTTTAGAGCTCAGAGGAATTGAACTTCATGGCCAACAAAATTCATCAAGTGCTACTAAAAAGGTACATACTACTTTTCTTGCTACCACCACCCGTGATATACCACTTTGTTCCGCAAAGTGCTCCACAACAGCCAGCTATAGGGGATGGATGAATGCCTCTTGCTTTGATTCTTGACCACACCATCTGAAAGAAAGATTTTTATATAAGTTGTACAAATGAGACCATTTTCTTGCATTCCGGCTGGTAAAAAATTAAATATAAGTTCAGACCGCCTCAAAGTCGAGTGAGTACAAGTCATTCAGAGTCTTGGACTTTGAAGCCCCTCCGAACACAAAGAGTGTTTTGTCATCATAAAGTGCAGTGATGTGATTTGATCTTGCAGATGGCCTTGGACCCCTGCACGTGAAGATATCACACCCAAAAAAGTATTAATGTATCATCCATTTGGTAAGCAAATAGATGTTTGGAAATTAGCTTACGTGCAATGAAGAGGAAGCCATGTCAGAGATTTCAAGTCAAACATGTGTAGATCATTGAGTTTCCTTCTTTTAGCATCTTCACCACCAAAAAGGATTAGAACAGAGTTTGCTCTAACAACCGTGTGTCCACTTCGTTCAATCTGCAAGTTTAGTTTACAACTATCAGATGAATGTTAAGGCATCTTTCAAGAGGAGTTGGAAATGTTACTGCAGGACTTGAAGCATTAAGAAAATAAGTACCGGAATGTCTCCCTTTGCTTCAACAAGTGACCAGCATTCAGTTTCCGTGTTAAATGACCATACTGCATCAAATTTATATGAGATTCTAGCAATCCATATTAACACTTAAAATTATAGGTAGAAGGAAAAGTACTTGAAACTCTTTCCCTCGCTGGTTCACTCTTTCCTCCAATAAGAAGCACCTTCTTACCCCAAGGCACCTACGAGCAGAAAAAATGAGGTGGACTAAAAATGAAGATAAATCCAGCACTTCAATCCTACATTTATCCAATAAGTAAGACTCATAAAGAACTGTATAATTCACACAGTAACGTAAATATTAGGACAAGGAAGAATATAAAACGATATAGATCCAAGGTATAAACTGTTGCAGATGGCAATCCGCAAAGAAATATTCTCTTTTATTATATATGCCTCAGAAACGCTCTTTATATATTCTCTTTTAAACTGTAGATATCCAATGTCAAATTGCAAAAACAGATAAAAATGCTCCCGGAAGATAGGCATTTCAACTAGTTCTATCATTATGCTAATACTCCCTACGTATAAAAAACAATATAACCATAAAATTGTTCTATATCTAAATAATAATTACAAATTATCACTAATTTCATTCCCTGCAATAGGATTTTCAAGATAACACACACTGAAATAAAGCCAATACTGATAATATCATACCAATGCGTGGCCTTTGCATGCTGGAATTCTGAGTGGAAGACTGGTAGGAGAGAGGTACAGCTTTGATGATGCCTTCACCCAGCAAAATCGATCAAAACTTAGCACCTGAGGAAATTCAAAAGTTTATCACATGAACTACTGTTATATAAGGAACAAGAGAATCATGGGAAAACCAAAACGTGATTTGCCACAAGGAAGATAGTTTTAAAATATACCAACAATTTCATACATACCTGAACATCTTCCAGAAGCCCATCAGCAGATTCACCACCTACAACAATCATTTTGTTCCCAACCACAGTTGCAGCATGCTATTCACGAGATTGAAGAAAATCATCAAAACAGCCTAAATGGAGGATACAAAGGGGGGAGAATTGAAGAATTTTTTCACATTAAATCGAGGTGTAGGCTTCTCCCCAGCAATTGAAAGCACCATCCAGTTTTCAGAACTACCGGAAGTCCGGTTATTAAACTCCGAGGCATCAGACGAGGATAGGCGATTAAATTGTTCACTTTCACTAATTGTCGCAGCAGAGCCATCAGCCTGGTAAGATCAGTAGCATTTAGCAAAGCAACTAATACTGCACTCTATAAAGGAACTAATATTCAAGCTTTACATGCGTATAGCTAACTCTTTTAGCGAATCTAATAGGACTTCGAGTTCCCAACGCTGTATCGGAAAGTTGAACTTTTTTCCTAACATAATGCAAAGAACCAAAAGAACATAATATTCGTTCTCCGACAGCACTTCAAAAATTGAGAAATTACCTCCCTAGCTTCATTCTTCTCCCAGAAAACCCGAGCATGTTTCAGAACTCCAAATACTTCACAGTAGAAACAAAATGGCGACTCATACCTTCATCAAAACATAAAACAACACACTAACCACTACAAAACTCACATTATCTGTCTCAATGCAAGAAATATCGAAGCTCCGCCATGGCCGAAAAGCGTTCACAGGCGCGCGCACGTCGTCATATTGTCTCATCAACTGCAACGAGGCGCAATTTAAACGTGTCTTAACGGCTCAATGATAAAATACGCCGAGGGTCGCATTCGTAGCAATGAAGTCGATCCCCGTGAGGTTGCTTTCAGTGAAGTATTATTTTTCCATGGAGCAGTTGAAGACAGATAATAACCGGAGGAAATTGTAAATATTAATTTCGCCCCGCAAGAAAGGGTAAATATATAACGAGTCCTTTTAAACTCCTTTCACATGGATTCAGTAAATAATTTGTAATTAAAATATAAATATATTACTTTTTTGTATTTTTAGGGTTTAGTAAATACTAAATAATTTGTATAATAATGTGTACCTAAAAAAAAGTTGATATTGAAAATTGAATAAAGTTTCCAAATACACATGAAAGATTGACTTTATAAAATCAATAATTTGAGTTTACTTTGTCACTCCATATGAGGAAGTTAGTGCATACATTGATTAGAAGGAATAAAGCACGGAAATGGATTTGGCCGAATAAACAAACGCCTTTTGGAATTTCATTCCTCTTTAATTCCTTACGTGGCCATCAATTTATTCTCTTTATACATATTTAGTATCTGATAGTATTATAGCGTACGTTTGGAACAATGTTTGACAAACAACGGTGATGTGAAATTACTCTACTGTGCTGTGAGGTGAACTGATCGTGATTTTAAAAAACTGTTTTGAAATAACGGTGCAGTGATCGTGATTTCATAAAATGATTATTTTGTCCTTATTTTTAATTAATTGTGTATGATTTACAAATTATATTTATATTGATTATGATAAACTCGTTATTTAAGAAGTTATTATAATATAATAAGTTATTGATTAAAAGTATCAAAAACAAACATTGACAAAAGTGAATCATCCAAATCGACGATCTTCTTTAATCCTCGCTAGTGCAATGCGATCACGTATTTCATTCATAACTCGAATAATGTAGTTATCGTGAATGAGTCCAAAATCTACATGTGATGGGTCAACGGGAATTGATAATTCTATATTTCGATCATGTTCTATCTCTACAAAGTCCGGATCATCTTAAACAAATTAATATTAATAAATTAATATGGATAATAATTTTAAAGAACTCTAATAAAAATTAATATTAATAAAAATAATATTAATATTGATAAGAATTTAAATTACTTTTGATAAAATTAATTATAAACCCTAATTTTAAAAGAATTGTATAATGATCATTAAACAATTGCGTTATGCCAGCTACTGCTTCAAACGTAATGTCTCCTTATCGTAGTTTTCAGCGGTGAAACGAACGTACTTGTTAAGTATGTTTGGTTACAATGAAAAAATATGCGGCACGTTCACTGCACCGGACGGTGATCCAGAGTTCCAAACAACACTTATGTGAGATTAATTAAATTTGAAATTGAGTGTGATAAAATAATATTGAGTTGGATAAAATTAATTAAAATTAAATATATTTGTTCAGTAGAATTATATAGATAAATATTGTTAGGGTCATAATAAGAAGGGGTATCTCATTGTCGCCTTGTTCTACTTAAGTAAATGCCGAATAGTTTTAGATTTAGTTCTTCAAGGGGGTAACTTTAGTTCATCGTTTAGTATATTGAAGATACAATATTTTACATGAAAATATGTGAAAAACAAGCGTGCCAGAGGCGAGTTCTGGGCAAGAACTTAGGCAAAGAATATTATTTACAAGAGGCTAGTGGGTAGAGTTTTTTTCAGCAGAATTTAAAATTATAAAAAATATCATTATTTTTTATAAAAGTTTATTTGTATCATTGAATCAATTTTTGTTGTAAATATAGCACTGATTTGTAATTTTTTTGGTAGCTTTTAAGTAGTTCGGTTTCTATAAATATAGAAATCGAGCTACAATTATATTTTAATTAACAAAAAAGTCTTGGTAAAAGCTTTTATTGTCTTTTTTTATATCAAAGAAAAAATATAGATCGATTTCTATAATTATAGAAAACAAATTACTAAAAAAGCTGACAGTTACATACTGTAAATCAGTGTTATGTTTACCAAACAAATTTAATTCATGACTAAAATAAATCAAATAAAAAATTAATGTTATTTTTTATATAAATAGCACGTAACACCGCTATACAAAAAACTCATTCCTCGTGGGTACATAAAGCATAATTCTTAGCTATGCCTAAAACTTCCAAAAGTGTAATAGTCTCACATTCCCACTTCAGAAAAAAAGAAAATAGCTTTTATTCCCACTTCATATTTTTAAATGGTACTTTTAAAAATAATTTTTTTATAATATTGATTTAAATAATTTAACAAGAATAACAGTACTTGTCTGACATTATTTACTATTTATCATTTAAAAAATTTAAAGAATTATGTTTAAAAATGATATGTTTAACAAATGATATTAAGAATAAAAGTGGGGTGTTTAACAATTTTAAACACCATTTAAAATTGTGTTTAAAATTGTTAAAAACATAATATTAAAAATGATATGTTTAAAAAATTGTGTTTAAAAATGATATGTTTAAATAAATATAAAAAATATTAACAATTAATATTATATGTTGTGAATAATGTACATAAAAAAATGTTTAAAAATGATATGTTTAATATTAACAATTAATATTATGTTTAATATTAATATTATATTTAAAAATGATATGGCAGTGAAATATTTATAATAGTTACATTTTTTTTAGTACTGTTATTAAAAAAATGTTTTAAAAAGTACGATGACTTTAATATCATTATGAGTGTGACAGTGTCATGTACATTTTTTTCCCCATATTCCTTAGTATTTATAGAAATTGGGAAGGAGAATCATCATTTCCCTAATATGTTTGTTCTTATCTGATTTAGTTGTCTTCCCATTTGCCACGGACAATCCGTGCAAAGGAGGATGATCCTTTGACGTGGGTGCCGTAAATGATGTCATATCCCTAACCTCCGCGACCGTAGGGTTATTGTGTTGCTTCCGACACTACGGTCACATGGAGCGTTAGACATAACCTTGTTGTGGCTTGAGAAAGGTATGTTGTGCCTTCGAGTTATCTGATCTGTTCACGATGTCTAGTATCCATTGGTCCATATTCAGATCGCTTTGTGACTTGACGATTGAATCTGGCATGTGATTCGACCGGTACAAATATGCCGATTGATTGGTATCCGATATAAATCGAAGTTAATATAATGTGTGCTATTGATTCTCTAATTTTTAAAAATTGTAAACACTATGCACTTAAAGTTTAAGAATTGTTTGGTTGACCACCGAAGTTCTAAAACCGTTTATATTTGACATTAACACTCGTTAATATTTTAAATGCATCTGTAATTTGTATTCGACATCTTAATATTAAAATGATGTAATAACTATGTTTTCAAATTTTGATAATTAAAAAATAACATATAAATTATCAAAATAACTTACACAATAAATTACCAAACCATTAATATTCATTCTTGAACTATTTTGAAATTCCATGTCCTAAATACATAATTTATAGATTTTGGGGTATTGTATTTACACTATTTTAAATATCAGGAGTCACGGGCATAATTTTCTCTTTATATGTTATATTTATGTGAAATCGCATATTTAATAAAGAAATATATATATCATAGTCAAATTAACTTCATAGTATTTTATTAGATCTTTTTGGAGATGATATTTGTGACTACCAATGGCATCACGGTTCACCTTTGAATCAATTAAAGAGAAAATTTAAGCTTTTATTAACCCTTTTTAGTTCTTTTCAATGTCTTTCGTCACCTTAAACAAAATATATCGTAGATTTTCAAGAAAATACACATTGAGAATATAATATTAGAATTGAGAAGTAAATTAGATTGATTTATAAGTAAGATNCACATGAAAGATTGACTTTATAAAATCAATAATTTGAGTTTACTTTGTCACTCCATATGAGGAAGTTAGTGCATACATTGATTAGAAGGAATAAAGCACGGAAATGGATTTGGCCGAATAATAAACAAACGCCTTTTGGAATTTCATTCCTCTTTAATTCCTTACGTGGCCATCAATTTATTCTCTTTATACATATTTAGTATCTGATAGTATTATAGGGTACGTTTGGAACAGTGTTTGACAAATAGTGGTGAGGTGAAATGACTTTACTGTGCTGTGAGGTGAACTGATCGTAATTTCATAAAATGACTATTTTATCCTTATTTTTAATTAATTGTGTATGACTTACAAATTATATTTATATTGATTATGATAAACTCATTATTTAAGAAGTTGTTATAATATAATAAGTTATTGATTAAAAGTATCAAAAACAAACATTGACAAAAGTGAATCATTCAAATCGACGATCTTCTCCAATTCTCGCTAGTGCAATGTGATCATATATTTCATTCATAACTCGAATCATGTGGTTATCGTGAATGAGTCCAAAATCTACATGTGATGGGTCAACGGGAATTGATACTTCTATATTCCGATCGTGTTCTATTTCTACAAAGTTTGGATCCTCTTAGACAAATTAATATTAATAAATTAATATGGACAAGAATTTTAAACAACTCTAATAAAAATTAAATTTTAATAAAAACTAATATTAATAAAAATAATATTAATATTAATAAGAATTTAAATTAATATTAAATTACTTTTGATACAAAATAATTAGAAACTCTAATTTTAAAAGAATTGTATAATGGTCATTAAATAATTCTGTTCTGCCAACTATTGCTTCAAATATATTGTCACTTCACTGCAGTTTTCAAAGGTGAAACGAACATACTTGTTAAGTATGTTTGGTTAAAATGAAAAAACATACAATACATTCACCATACCGGACGGTGAACCACATTTCCAAAGAACAACTATGTGAGATTAATTAAATTTGAAATTGAGTGTGATAAAATAATATTGAGTTGGATAAAATTAATTAAAATTAAATATATTTGTTCAGTGGAATTATATAGATAAATATTGTTAGGGTCATAAGAAGGGGTATCTCATTGTCGCTTTGCTCTACTTAAGTAAATGCCGAATAGTTTTAGATTTAGTTCTTCAAGGGGGTAACTTTAGTTTATCGTTTAGTATATTGGAGATACAATATTTTACATGAAAAGATGTGAAAAATAAGCGTGCCAGATGTGAGGAGTTTTGTGTTACATAACATCGTAACTTGTTATGTTGTTAAAAATTAGCATGAATTTTCGATTGATTTTGTTTTTTTCATTAATTAAATTTATTTTACAAACATATCACTGATTTGCAGTCTGTCACTGACAGCTTTATTAGTAGTTCGGTTTCTATAATTATAGAAACCGAACTATCATTTTTTTATTTTAAATTGTTGTTTTTAATGTCTTTTCGATATAAAAAAAATGGTAGCTCTATTTTTATAATTATAGAAACCGAACTACTAATAAAGCTGCCAGTGACAAACTGCAAATCAGTACTATGTTTGTAAAACAAATTTAATCAATGACAAAAATAAAATCAATCGAAAATTCATGCTACTTTTTACATTTTAACAAGTTAATATGCTATCTAAAAAACTAGTTCTGGGCAAGAACTTAGGCAAAGAATATTATTTAAAAGAGGCTCGTGGGTACATAAAGCATAATTCTTAGCTATGCCTAAAACTTCCAAAAGTGTAATAGTCTCACATTCCCACATGAGAAAAAAAGGGAAATAGCATTGTCAGCATTGGAATCATCTTTATGTAACGGTACTTTTTAAAATAATTTTTTTATAACATTGATTTAAAAAATTTAACAAGAATAGCAGTATTTGTATGACATTATTTACTATTTATCATTTAAAAAATTTAAAAAATTATGTTTAAAAATGATATGTTTAACAAATGATATTAACAATAAAAGTGGGGTGTTTAACAATTTTAAACACCATTTAAAATTGTGTTTAAAATTGTTAAAAACATAATATTAATAAATGATATTAAAAATGATATGATTAAAAAATTGTGTTTAAAAATGATATGTTTAAATAAATATAAAAATATTAAAAATTAATATTATATTTAATATTAATATTATATTTAAAAATGATATGGCAGTGAAATACTGTTATAATAGTTACATTTTTTTAGTACTGTTATTAAAAAAATGTTTAAAAAAGTACGGTGACTTTAATATCATTATGAGTGTGACAGTGCCATGTACATTTTTTTTCCCACATTCCTTAGTATTTATAGAAATTGGGAAGGAGAATCATCATTTCCCTAGTATGTTTGTTCTTATATGATTTAGTTGTCTTCCCATTTGCCACAGACAATCCGTGCAAAGGAGGATGATCCTTTGACATGGGTGCCGTAAATGATGTCATATCCCTAACCTCCGCGACCGTAGGGTTATTGTGTTGCTTCCGACACTACGGTCACATGGAGCGTTAGACGTAACCTTGTTGTGGCTTGAGAAAGGTATGTTGTCCCTTAGAGTTATCTGATATGTTCACGATGTCTAGTATCCATTGGTCCATATTCAGATCGCTTCGTGACTTGACGATTGAATCGGGCATGTGACTCGACCGGTACAAATATGCCGATTGATTGGTATCCGATATAAATCGAAGTTGATATAATATGTGCTATTGATCTTGTAATTTTAAAAATTATAAACACTATGCACTTAAAGTTTAAGAATTGTTTGCTTGACCACCGAAGTTCTAAAACCATTTATATTTGACATTAACACTTGTTAATATTTTAAATGCATATGTAGTTTGTATTTGACATCTTAACATTAAAATGATTAATAACTATGTTTTCAAATTTTGATAATTAAAAAATAACATATAAATTGTCAAAACAACTTACACAATAAATTACCAAACCATTAATATTCATTCTTGAACTATTTTGAAATTCCATGTCCTAAATACATAATTTATAGATTTTGGGGTATTGCATTTACACTATTTTAATATCAGGAGTCACGGTCATAATTTTCTCTTTATATGTTATATTTATGTGAAATCGCATATTTAATAAAGAAATATATATATCATAGTCAAATTAACTTCATAGTATTTTATTAGATCTTTTTGGAGATGATATTTGTGACTACCAAAGGCATCACGGTTCACCTTTGAATCAATTAAAGAGAAAATTTAAGCTTTTATTTACCCTTTTTAGTTCTTTTCAATGTCTTTCGTCACCTTAAACAAAATATATCGTAGATTTTCAAGAAAATACACATTGAGAATATAATATTAGAATTGAGAAGTAAATTAGATTGATTTATAAGTAAGATGAGTGTGATATTAATGAATTTGTTAAAGTCTTTTACAATATGGTTTTATCTCATTAAATTATATATACTATATTTGTTTTCATTCTAGAAATTTAATTTTGCCAAATTTCAAAACATTAGAAATAAATGTTAGTCAGAACATATAAATTCACACCTCATCAAAATGGAACAATAAAAACTCAACTCCTAACCCTAAACTCTAAACCCAAAGTGCACCAGCACTTTTGAGCATGGGTTTAAGGGATCTATTAAGATGAAGGCTCATCACCTCGCTCGCACCACCAACCAACTTCCCACCGATGAAAACCGCTGGCACAACCGGACTACAACCGAGCCTCATCAAAGCATGTTCAATTTCTCGGCCTCTAACAATCTGGTCGAGCTCATATAAGACTACTTTGACACCGAAATCAGAGAGAAGAGACGTTATAGTGAGACTCATACAACATGAGCTTTTGCTGAAGATTATGACTGGTTTCTCTGCAACAATCTTGCTAAGTATTTCCATTGAGAAATGTTGTGTTTTTGTGAGGGAAATGGAGATTGGTTAAAGAGGTTTATATAGAGAGAAAATGAGACAAAGAAGATTAGGGTTTTTTTTGCTTTGTAGATTCGATACATTAATGAATAAGAGTTTGATATTCGACTCGTTTTTTAATCGACGAATTCGAAAAAAGTGATTGATGCATCAAAGAAGCCAAAAAGTGATGGCACTTTTTATTCTTTTTTCTACTTTTAATGTAAAATGAAATAGATATTTGTCATATTATTCAAAGGATAACAAAAGGAATAAAATGAGATATTTAATTTAAATTTTAAATTAATAGAAAAATAAAATTAACCGGTTCAACCCGATTTTTAAAGATTTCTTTTTTCGAGTTTAGGGTTTTTTTAAGAATGAGAACATACTTTTGGTCGGTTCGCAGTTGAACGATCGGTTTTAACTTCATTGATTATTAGAATACAAAATCAATGATCCTCTATGATGTTCTTGTTTCGGTATACAGAAAACGTAAAAAACAAAATAAAATTTAAAACCTTGTACTTTTTTGTATCCTAATAACATAACTATTTACTTTTAGAACAAATAGTGAATTTTGTCAATGATCTCATCATAACTATATTTAGGGAGAAATTATTAAAATAATAATAAAAATACTTCAAGAAAGGATTAATATGCGTAGAAAAAGAAAGTTGTGAAGGAATCAATTGACTGGTCCTCCACTGAGGAGTTTGAATTTCAAATGTCAACTGAGAACCAATAAGCTCCAGACAACTCAATGATTGAACTTTGAGTGGTCTTATTTATTATATAAATAAATAAATTTAGCTCAAATATTCTCAAACCCTAATTATTACACTTGATTCTTATCAATTTATCTCTGTAACTGATTATTATATCAATGAATAAAATAATTAAGAGGACACATAAATTTGATCACCTAATTTCATGGTTTTGGTAATATTAGTTCTCAAAGTATTATGATGGTAACAATTGTGATTCCTAAAGTATCAAAATAACAAAATCGATCCTAATATTTTGTAAAGTTTGGTCTCTATTACATAATTGCTCCCAAATTTTTTTTCAATTTCGGCAATTGTGATCCTCGCCGAAAATCAAAATTTGAGGATCAATTTTGCTACTTTGTTTATCTGATTTGCCAAATATTGCAAATTTGAATGACCAAATTTGAACAAATCTGGAAATTTTAGTAGTAAATATGTTATTACAAATTATGTAGACCAAATTTGTCAAAACTATGAAAGTTTTGAGACTTTGCCAATTTCTCAATAATTAATGATAAAAGTTGTAAAATTAGAAAAATATTTTTATGATTATGATTTGATTTACTTTTTAACGACTAATACTATATATGATGGAGATATATGTATATATTACTTTTTTTCTTACAATAATCACGGTTGGAATCATGATCACTTTTATTGGTATTAAGTATTTTCACTTGGAAGCTAAAATATTTTTGGTTTAAAAAAGAGAAAATTGCATAAATAACCCTCCAACTTACGAGCTGTGTAAAGGTTATGCCTTCCAACTTATGAAATTGCAGGAATAACCTCTCAAGTTATCAAAACCGTTTGTTTTTTACCCCTGGTATTTAGCACATGATTTTCCATTAAATTTAAAAATATTTTTCTTTAGTAGTATTAGTTCTCAACGTTTATAAATTATGCAAATAAATCTTTTATACGAAAAATTATACAAAATTGATACGTCACGTTCGAGAAATGTGCATCCGGGCGTAAAACAATAACAATGTCGCAGAAGGTCAATATTAGACGATATTGTTTATTTGAGGTGTTGTACATACATTTAATTAAAGTTGGAGAGTCATATGTACATATTTTTATTAACTGGATGTGTCATATTTGCATATTTTTGTTAACATGAGGTGTCATATTTGCAATTTCGTAACTTGGAGGACATACTCTTTACACCACCCGAAAGTTGGATGGTCACCGGCAAACGTCACCCTTTATAAACAGTTTTTAAACCAAAAATATTTAAAAAATATATTAAAGTTTTTGTTGCTAAAATAGAGAAAAATGCCATGTAAGGTGTTATTCGATACAAACGAGCTAATTTAACTTTTTGGTGTACATTCATATTATAATTTGAATGGAAAAAGTGTTCGAAGATTGTTCATATTTCTAAAATTTATTCATGTTCGTTTTCGTGTTCATTTGTGTGGATACGTTCGTTTTGTATTCGAGTTCGTATTCAGATCCGTTTGTGTATAAATAGTATTAAAAATATTCATATTCGAATATCCCCGAATATATTCGTGTTCATTTAAATTTTAAATCAAATCATTTTATTGTTCCCACATTGTAATATTTTAATTTGAAATAACAAATATAAATTCAAAATAATCAAACTGTTATGGGCCTCTAATCTCTATTACTATTTTTGTTATGGGCCTAAACTGTAATAGTTTGACATTTTGGCCTCCGGAAGAAAGTGAACCGAGTTTTTCAGACAAACTGGGGGCAGAAAATGCGGATGATAATAAAAATTGTCAATTTTGTAACTTTTAAGGGAGAAAAAAACAAGTAACAATCCTCATTTTTGACTTTCACTTCATATTTCTTCATTTTCTCCAGACGCATACAAATCTGTAGCATAATTTGTTATTGGGTATATTGGGTTGTTGAGATTTTCTTCGATTTGTTGATCTGCGTTGTGTAGGGGGCTTCACTGATCTCTAATCTTGGCGATGAGTTTCTTATTCCTCCCAGTCAGTGTCAAGAGTATCCAAATACTGTATTTTTACGAGATGGGCTGATCTGGGACGGGAAGAAGCAGTGTTGTATTGATTACATGAATTGCAAATTCGAGTTGAGAATTAAAGGCGTGTTTTCTATAGTTTTATTCGATATGGGATGTTTTTCCTGCTTTGGATCGGCGAAGGAAGATCATGATAATGGTAAAATTGGAACCAAAGAAATGCCCAATGACTCTTTTAAAGAAGAGACAGCGACACAAGGTAAATTAGTGTAGTGGGTTCATGTAATTTGGCTTCTAGATATGTGGGTTTTGTAGAAATCAATCGTTATTGTTGTTAATTTTGATTCAACCTGTATTTTTGTGTGTTTCCATGAATTTTCTTTGTTTTGTACCTTGTTTTTACAGAGAAATCAAGAACTGAGAGTGTTAACTTGTCAAAGAAAGACTTAATCCCAAGAGAAGCCAATATCTCTGCACAAATATTCACACTTCGTGAACTTGCTGCAGCTACAAAGAACTTCAAACCTGAGTCTTTGCTCGGTGAAGGTGGATTCGGACGTGTGTATAAAGGTCGTCTCGAAAGCACCGGACAGGTAAATTTCACATTGCTACAAACTTAAGTTTTTATACCAATTCTTTGTTTAAAATTTTGATGATGAATCAGATGGTCGCTGTGAAGAAACTCGATCGTAATGGTCTTCAAGGGAATCGAGAATTCTTAGTAGAAGTTCTTATGCTCAGCCTCTTACACCATCCAAATCTTGTAAATTTGATAGGATATTGTGCTGATGGAGATCAACGTCTTCTTGTTTACGAATTTATGGCATTAGGATCTCTAGAAGATCATCTTCATGGTGAGTTATAAATATCGATTCTTCTTCGGGTTTAAAATCCGTAAATTTTATTTCGATGCAGATCTTGCACCAAATAAAGAACCTTTAGATTGGAACACGAGGATGAAAATCGCAGCTGGAGCTGCGAATGGTCTCGAATACTTACATGATAAAGCTAATCCACCAGTTATCTACAGAGACTTGAAATCATCTAATATTCTTCTTGATAATGGTTTTTTTCCTAAGTTGTCTGATTTCGGATTGGCGAAATTGGGTCCGGTAGGTGATAATACTCATGTTTCGACACGGGTTATGGGAACATATGGATATTGTGCACCCGAATATGCAATGACCGGACAACTTACATTAAAATCCGATGTTTATAGCTTCGGAGTTGTTTTACTTGAGATTATTACAGGCCGTAAAGCTATTGATAATACAAAGGGTACAGGGGAAGAACAGAATCTCGTTGCTTGGGTATGAGATGTCATGTTTATGATTCATTTTTCGTGTTGATCGATCGAATATTGTTATTTATGCTTCGTTTTTTCGTGTTGATCGATCGAATATTGTTATTTGTGCTTCGTTTTTTCGTGTTGATCGATCGAATATTGTTATTTGTGCTTCGTTTTTTCGTGTTGATCGATCGAATATTGTTATTTGTGCTTCGTTTTTTCGTGTTGATCGATCGAATATTGTTATTTGTGCTTCGTTTTTTCGTGTTGATCGATCGAATATTGTTATTTGTGCTTCGTTTTTTCGTGTTGATCGATCGAATATTGTTATTTGTGCTTCGTTTTTTCGTGTTGATCGATCGAATATTGTTATTTGTGCTTCGTTTTTTCGTGTTGATCGATCGAATATTGTTATTTGTGCTTCGTTTTTTCGTGTTGATCGATCGAATATTGTTATTTGTGCTTCGTTTTTTCGTGTTGATCGATCGAATATTGTTATTTGTGCTTCGTTTTTTCGTGTTGATCGATCGATCGAATATTGTTTTTTTACGCAGGCACGGCCTTTGTTCAAAGACCGTAGAAAGTTTCCGAAAATGGCTGATCCTTTACTTCAAAGGCAATATCCAATGCGAGGTTTATATCAAGCTTTGGCAGTGGCAGCAATGTGTTTACAAGATCAAGCTGCAACGAGACCGTTAATCGGAGATGTTGTTACGGCTCTAAACTATTTGGCATCACAAACATATGATCCGAATTCAAATTCTGCAAACAGCAGCAATGTTTCGACTCCGAGTCACCGTAGAAATGCATCTGATCGAACAAATGGTTTAGAAGAAACAGGGCGGAGTTCATATTACGGTTCGCCTTTGATTCATCGGCTTTCGACTGATTCAAAGAAGAGAGACTCTCTTAATGCTGGTTATATCGAATCGGGTAGTGGATCAAGTCGTAAATGCTGGTTAGACGAGGTGGAACGACTCGATAGCCCTGTCACTACAACCAGAGGAAGAGAAGCTTCAAAGTATCGGGATCGAGAAAAGAAAGCTTATCAGTAACAGAGTTCATGGTATGTATTTGATTATCGATTTCGATTGAGTTATGATTCTTTGTAGTTCGTTTTTCGACGATGATCCCGAATGTAACAGTGAACAAACTAATCTGTAGTAGTTTCTTCTTCGTTTTTCAATGGATTAAAACTGTGAAAAAAGCATTAAAACCAGAAGAACAAGGCAAAATTGAGAGAAACAAAGAATCATAACTTGATAAGAATTCAAAAATCTATAACTTCAATACTTCATCTCTTATTATATCAATAGAAGAATCAGTATGAACAACAATTGTAGCTGTAAATGTCACCAGTTTCAGATCATCTTTTACGCTGATTCTTGCTTCTAAAACTTGAGCCTTATGCTTCTCAAACACTTTGAGAATCTGGGTAACTAAGCCTCGTTTACACGGTCGTTGAATCGCGAAAAAAGTAACGCTTTTCGCTACCATAATTTGTACAGAATTCGAGCATTTTTGCATCACAGCGCGTTCTTGTTCTTGTTCTTGTTCTTGTTCCAGTTTCAGCTTCCTTAATTCCTCTAATCTTGAACCCTCTTCTTCCAAATACTTTATGTAATTTACTGTTTCGTTAAGGATCTTCTCCTTCGTTATCTACAGACAATTTTACATCAAAAAACAACACAACCCAAACGAATCAAATCAAACCTTATTGCGATTGTTAAGAGAAGGCACTAATGACTGAAGAACGAAATAACTCTGGCTCATTTGCTCCCTTCTCATACGTTCCATCATCAAAGAACTCCGTTCCCTACAACGCTTAACCCCATTTGAAATAATCGCGAATGAAGAAAACCCATCATCTAAATCTTTTTCATCAATCCCTAAATGTTCTTTACCTCGATCACCCATTTGAATCAACGAAACTGAATCATATGAACGGAGACCCAGATCGTATTTGATATATATAAGCATTGTTGAGTGTGTATCTGTGTGAGAGAGAGGGAGTTTGAGTTGGTTGCTGAAGTCGTTTTCTTCTCAGTTCTCACAATGAAGGAAGAAAGAGAGCTGTTGGAATATTTGCAGAGACCGTTGTGAGTAGAGTGCGTGCACCCACAGCGCCATGATTTTGACTTGTAAATTAATGATGACTTTCTATTTTTTTCTCCATTTTTTCTTTTAAAAAACTATCTAAAAGTCTTATTGATATTTTTTTTAACTTTTATTAAAAATTAAATCTTATAGAGATATTTTGTTTTATAAGTTATTTAACATAGTCGAACGGACCCATAAAATCCCGAACCAATTAAGGAAGTTAAACCGATCGGTACCGTTTGTACCGATCATAATCGGTACAAGGGATTTTTCTTATATATCGATGATATATCGGAATATCGGTGTACCGATCATTACCAATAGTTATCGATATGACTAGTATACTGGGCGATATATCACCGGTATGACTACTATGTTACCAATTGAAGAAACTAATCTACCAATCTTAAAAAACTCTAAAGACTAATTTTATCATTGCGTGTAAACTAAAGAAACCGATTCTACAAAATGCCACAAATTATGAGAATAAATAGTGTAAATTATTCCAAATTCGATAATTGAAAATGTCGAAAAATAATTTGGAAAACGAAATTTACCAAAAATATCAAAGTACGGGATCAATGGTGTCATTCTTATTTATTATAAAATATGTTAAAATAAATCTACAATAATTTTATATTTCAAAGAAGATTAATTTGTACAGTTAAAAAGCATTGTTTAAAGGTTATTTAATTAATCTAAATAATTTTAAAACAATTAAAAATGGATTAAAAACAAAACATCCTTCATTTCTGTTAATACTGCTTTGGGCCATTCCCATTCCTCCAAGTTATTATTAATTGGGCCTATGTTTTTTACTCGAATTATTATTAAAAATTATAGAATAATATTATTATACATTAACGATATGTTAATTATAGTATGATTATCAGATTTTATATGTTAGATTTATAAAATTATTTTTAAGATGTAATATTACTATATTATATGTAATACATGACAAATGAAATAATTATAAAAATAAGAAACAAAAAAATGCACAAATTCCAAAATCGTTACCCAGATTCTTCGGTTGGAAAATTAATTAAATATTAATATCCATTTGATGGTCTGAGTCAGCACCAAGTCATCTGGATGTGGGTTTTCGACACGTGTCCCGGTAAACTTGAGTCCTTTAGAAATCCCAATTCCCAAATCAGGTAAAATGTAGAAAACCCTAAATTTCCAAGGGGAAAACGTTGGATTGTCCATTTTTTCCTCCATTGTTGAAGATTGGAGCCGTACAAACTTTCATTTCCATTACTCTAACCCAATTGCTCCTATTTTTAGTTGTTTCTCTCCTTATGTAAACCGCTTTCACTGCTCAAACAATATTTGTCTGTGATTGATTTTCGTTTCTGAAAGATTGTACCTTTTTGGCCTTTTTCTTATAGGATAAGGCCAGAAAGGGTTCAATCTTTTGGGTATTTTTATCGTTTATTCGCGCGATTATCTCATCTGGGTTTCTATTTGATATGGAGGTTTGTGCAAAGGCGAATCTTGGGCGGTCCGATGTTTCTGGGCTTTGTAGCTTTAACAAGAATATTGTAAATTTGAACGGTGAATTTGATTTCAACAGATCCAGCTTTAGTTATCGTCAAAAAAACTTATGCTTCTCCAAATCTCCTGTTAATTTTTCCCTTAGAGCAATCGCATCTTCTTCATCTCAAGCTCAACCTCTTGTTTCTCATAAAGAATCAACGATTTCTGAAGCTATTTATGTAAGCCCACGCTTTACATCATTTGCTTCTTGTTCATGTGTTCATTTGTTCATTAAATTTGCAGAATGAATCAGTGAAATTCTTCGTTGGTCTACCATTAGATACAGTCTCTATTTCCAATACATTAAACCATGAGCGTGCAATTTTTGTTGGTTTGAAAGCTTTGAAGCTACTAGGAGTACATGGAGTAGAGCTTCCTTTATGGTGGGGAGTAGTCGAAAACGAAGCTCAGTCGAAGTATAATTGGACCGGTTATCTTGCGATTGTCGAAATGTTGCAGAAGATTGGGCTTAAGGTTAATATTTCACTCTGTTTCCATGGATCACAAGAAGCTAAAATCCCACTTCCTCAATGGATTAATAAGATTGGTTCATCAAACTCGAGTATCTTCTTCAAGGATCGATCGGGAAATCATTACAACGACTGTTTATCGTTGTCTGTAGACGAGGTTCCTGTCTTAAATGGAAAAACTCCACTTCAAGTTTACAGAGAGTTTTATCAAAGCTTCAAAACTACATTCTCTTCGTTCTTTGGTTCGACTATCACGGTAAAAAACACTCGTTCTTTGTTGTGAGATTGTAATAAGAATGTTGATCATTGGTTTCTTTGTATATGCAGGGTTTATCTATTGGTCTTGGTCCCGATGGTGAGCTCAAATATCCTTTGACGAATTGTAATGGGAGTGGAGAGTTTCAGTGTTACGACGAAAATATGCTCGGGAACCTTAAGAATCATGCAAAGAACTCAGGGAATCCTTTATGGGGACTTGGAGGTCCACACGATGCTCCTTCGTACAATCGGGATCCCTTCAACAAAGGCTTTTTTGCGGAAAACGGGGGATCATGGGATTCACCGTATGGCGAATTCTTTCTTTCGTGGTACTCGAACGAGCTGATAAAACACGGCGATCGAATGCTTTCACTAGCTGATTCAATCTTCGATGATACTCCCGTTTCATTATACGGAAAAATCCCATTGATGCATTCTTCGTATAAGTCTCGTAGTCACCCTTCAGAGCTCACTGCTGGATTTTACAACACGAGTGAACGAAACGGGTACAATGATGTTGCCGAAATGTTCTCACGACACTCGTGCATTGCTACAGTACCAGGTTTCGATTTATCCGAAGAAGGGCGAGAACGGTCGAGTCCCGAATCGCTTCTTAAGGAAATACTATGTTCTTGCAAGGAACATGGAACTGAAGTTTCAGGGCAAAACTCATCAGTTTCAGGGAATTTTGAACAAATGAAGAAGAATATTTCTGCTGTAAAAATGTTCACGTATCAGAGAATGGGAGCTGATTTGTTTTCGCCGGAGAATTTTCCGGTGTTCACGAGATTTGTCCGGGGACTTTCCCGGCTATCGGAGTTCGATGATTCACAATGGGAGTTAAGTAATTGAAGATGGAATTTTTCCACAATGCAAAGGAGCTTATGGTTTTTTAGTCACACTTGGCAATGTACATAGATCATGTTATGATACTAGTGATCCTAAATGAGGAACTGGGGACATGTATTCCCCAAATTTTAATGAATTTCGTAAATTTAGTTATCAAAGTTTCTTTTGGTATGTATAATTCCAAAGCTTCGAATTTTTTCAACTATTAATCTACTCTCAAGCTTGATGTGGTTTGGACCTCTGGCAAATATCACAATCTATGTTTTAAATTTGTTATTTTTATCGAACTGGAAAATATCTAGTTCATTAAAAACCAGTTTAAACTGTGGTTCAAATCGGTTTGAACCGTAAAAACTTTCAAAATATTTAATTATATAATAATTTTTATAAAATCAATAAATTATTATGTTACTTCGTAAAAGTAAATATAAAATATAATTTCATCAATATATACAAAATGAAATAAATTCATAAGAATTTTGTAAGAAATAATTAAAATTATTTTATATATTATGAATATTCTTAAATAATTAAAATTAAAATAAAGAAAAAATATTGAAAAAAATAAAATAATATTAAATTATACTTCAAAAATAAAAAAAATGCAAAACTTTAGCAATTATATCAGAATATCCACACGAATTATAAAATTATGTAAATTTGATTATACAAATTCATAATTTATCGATAAATTTGAATATGACAAAACATGTTATCATAATTTGCATATAATAGAAACCCTCTAACATTATTAATTTGACAATAATACCTCTTGTAATTTTTCGCTCTATTAATTAACGATGTAAATGTCTCGTCTCTTATCATTCTTTAACATGCGACGCATACATTTGTGTCTTTAGATCCGGGAAGGACGACAGACGCAAAATTTGACACATATGCGACGGAGACAAATTTTGTCATTTAAAATGAGTTATGAGACTCATTGTGTCATATACTTTTACCACAACAATTGAGCATTAAAAATCGGTTTTGTCAAACCGACAAAGTACGAGGACCAATGTTGCCTATTCAAAACTTTGAGGATACTCATTATTACAATTACAAAATTATGAGGACTAAATTTATTAAATCGATAAAACTATGGAGATCATTTTTCCATATCAGCCCACGAAAAATATACAGTTACTTGTTGAGATGACATTCAATTCAATGGAAAATATGACTTTGTATCTATCCATGTGATGATCAAGAGCCTAGATTGGTATCATATAATTGTACAAAAATCAATGTTATTTGTTCTCAAATTTTGATGATGTTGAAAAATTGATCCTTAATCTATCTCAATCCACGAATTTTACATTTTTTAAAAAATTGGTCATTAAAGTTTATAAAATTCAACAAAAATATGAACACTAAAAAATAAAAAGACCCTCAAATTTATTTCAATTGATAAAAATGAAATAAAATTATCATAAACTTAAAGATTAGTTTTACCACATATTGGTGATGTTTGGAAACTCAGTCCACCGTCCAGTGCGGTGAACGTACCGTAGTTGTATTCTATTTTTACCAAACATCATTAATAACTGCGTTCGTGTGACCGCAGAAAACATCGGTGAATTGACAGTTGGGTTAACCCAACGGCCACCAGAACGTACCTCCCAAATGTCAATTTTATCCTTGATAAATTATAGTTTATTTTTTTAAAAAAATAATTTTGATCAATAACTTCTTATATTCTATCAATTACGTGTTCAAACTATAAAAATATATATAACAATTTAAAAATGTAGTTTTGAAATAACGAATTTATCATAAAATAATATGAAATATAATTTTTAAGTTATAATCAATTATTTAAAAATAAGGGAAAAAAAGTCATTTTATGACATCACGATCACTGCACCGCTATTTCAAAACAGTTTTTTAAAATCACGATTAATTCACCTTACAGCACAGTCCAGTCATCTCACCTCACCGCTATTTGCCAAACGATATTCCAAACGTATCCATTATGAAGTATGAGAATCTGATTTACCAATAATATACTTCTCATAATCACAATTCTTACAATTATAAAACTTTGGAAACTCAATCACCAAATCTACATTAATTCCATGATTAGAACATACTTATCTTCGCAAGGCTGCTATCTTATTCGGTTGTGTATACTTGGATTTACCGTATTGATAATATAATTTGTATGGTTATGATTTGACTCATATTTCACATATATTCACTTATTGATAAATGTGATTAGTTTGTTTACTACTACAACATAAATTCGTATTGTTACAACATGAAATCCTTAGCTTGATATAATAATAGGAACTTCACTGTAAGCCAATGTGATCTCAGAGCTACTCTAAGTGTATAAAGCTTGTTTGATAAGTATTTGTCAAGAAAACTGTTCCCAGATGATGTATTTGTTACCAGATTTGGGAATATATCCGCGCTTAAACAACGACGAATGGGGGATTTTCTGCGTTTAAAACTAGAGAGGCTCCTGCATTCACATGTGATTATGAGTAGAGCATAAATGAAGAAGTGGACAGTGTTGCAGCAATCTGTTTACCTACGTTGCTAATGAAAGAATACGAATCCGTGTTATAAGATCCAGGGTTTTCTTCGTTCATTGCGACCGGTAAAGAAACTCCGGCTCTAGCGCTCCGTGGTTTGGCACGAATTTGTTCGGGAGCTTCACTGAGTTCCTGAGCAAAAAGTATGAACAAAAGTCTCTTGAACACAAAAAGTCATGTTTAGAGTGCACAAATGATATTTAAGATCCCCAAAATTTGTATGATTTGGTAAATTTGATCTCCAAATTTTATTCATTTCAGCAAATTTGATCTTTTGAAGTTTTTTTAAGGTAAAAAAAGTCCCAAACTTTGTTTTATGAGAAAACTAGTCCTCATATTTTGTAAATTTGGCAAATCTAATTCTCAAAATTTAATGTATATGATGAAATTGATACTCAAATTTTAGAGACTAATTTTGACACATGAGACCAGTTTGCCAAATTTTGGAAACTATGGGTACCACTTTTGCTAAAAACATCAATGTTTGCGGACTAAGAATGTCAAATAAAAATGTGAGGACCAAATTTGGAGAATCAAACACTGTCATTTTAAACTCTTATGTTTTTTCATTCAAAAAAAAGATTAGAGTGCACAATGACCTGGTGGGGATCTTGTGGAGTGACGACATCTACTTGTACTGCGTCTAGATTGGAACACGGCTCCATTTTCGAGCTCTCGAAGAACATGTTAGAGATTGCTGTTCGAAGATGATGAGTTCTTTGGGAATAGTATATTTTTGTTGCAATGGGAGCTGGATTATCTGATAGCATTGTGTTAGTCCAATATGAAATCATAAAGCAATTCAGCACAGCATAACTTACGTGGAAGAACCTCGACTGTCACGCAAGATTTCGTAGTACCTTCGCTTTGTAGATTGTTAGCTGACATCCTGAAAACAATCGAAAAATACGAGGGGGGAGTATAATTTGACTACAAATTTAGATTCTAGTTTTCAAGCAATAGAGGAAAATGTGGTAAAATCAATCAAAGAATAAAGAACTTTGAGATATATGATGCTTATGTACCCGTTCACACGTTTTGTCACACTTTCGGATAGTTTTCGAGTTGAACTTCGGCTCAGATTTACTGCAGTAAGAAACTTAATAAATGGCTTAAACCATAATCCTAAACAAGAACAAGAACAAGAACAACAAAATATTGAGTGAACTAAATCAGCATAAAATCTTGTATAAAGTTTCATTGTTTCCGTTGCATCAACAGAAAAACGATAAGGAAAAAATTACCTTTTGCATCAGAGGGAGAGATCATTGGAATCTTCGTGTCTAAATTAGATTCTGGTGCAGGTATGTCATTAGAGTTCACGGGCTGGAACTTTACCGGCTCTCTGAATGATGAAGTTTTTTCTTTCATAGATTGAGAAATTTCAATGATCCGGGATTACGAAAAAGAACCCTACTATCTCAGATCTAATAGCTGGTAATATTCATCAGTGACATATTTTTTATGCATAGGAATAATTAACAATCAAAGGATACTTTTGCGTGTATTTAGTAGTTTTTTTTGTTCTTTACGTCGAGGAACTTCGTCAAATGCAGTGATCTCATTTCTCATACTGATTTTTCCTGCGTGATTTAAAGACCTGCAAAACTCTGAAAAATATACAAAAGTTCGTTAATGTATAATAATATTAAGCTAAACATTAAGCTTAAAAAAGAACCAAAAACCTGAATGTGCAGCATAGTGACTTGCTTTGATGGGCTTCTTACAGGCATTACAACATACCTCCAAAACACAAAAACAAATGTTACTACAAATCCTAAGATGAAAGGTAACAAAGCCATGTTTTGAGAGAGCATCGTCACGAAATAACATTATATATAAAAAGCTCACCAAAATCAGAGCATCTGTCATTGGCCTCAACCCGAAAATATGCATATCTACACGATGAAGACAACAACTAGGAAAAGGAGAAATTGGGCGAAATATCCAAGGCATTGTAAGATTAAGTTCTGACTCTGATTTATTCATCTCTAGCATTAAAATATACCTTCTTCATCAATTAAGTTTGCTTCATGTGCTTCTTGTAATTCTCTTCTTAGATGTTGAGCAGCTAACTTTTGCTGCCCTGCTTCTTCTAGGGAAGAATAAGAGATAAAAATTGCACATATGTTGAAACTTGTAATAAATTTTTCAGTGTAGAAGATCAAAGAACTTCTGATCTAAAGAAACACTAGTTCATCCGTGGAGAGTCGTAATCTTTTACCATTTAAAGCATGAGAAACACTTCCTGCATCCAGGAGCCTCGACAAGGCTGACATTTTTCCAGTTCCAGCATCAAAAAATTAAAGACTGAAACCCCTTGAACTCCACAACAGATCTTCGATTAAACGGTAACACCAAAGTTTTTTCTTCAAAAAAGAAAAAAGAGAAACATTTTTATCATATGTATTAACCACTGAACACCGATAATTGGAACAAACAACATAAAGAAGAAAACAACTTATGGTTTTAAGATGCATAGCTTCTTCCTGCAGATGTTTTAGACTCTCATGCTATAAAAAAATGAAACATCATTGACCTTAAACATTGGGAATAACTCTCAAGTTCACTACCACACAGAACCATGGATATAATAAAAAAGTAGCTACAAATATTACCAGAGAAAAATAAAGAAAGTTTAACAAACAATATGTTCTTGCCATAAGACACAATGCAACAAGGAACAAAAATAACATATACATGCTTAACAACATGGAAGCAAAACGAAAAATCAATTATATATAAAAAAATTAAGTAACATAGATGGATGAATACATATAGCATTACTTTTAAATAAACCTAGATCTCCAAGACGAAGCATCGCGATGTACTAGAAATCCCCACATTTTAAAAATGCAATAAGAGCAATGCATCAGCATCATACGCACGAAAATTGCTGATCCTAATTCTCCAAGATCAGGCCATACAAAAAACTAGGGAAAGCCACATTTTAATGCGCATTGAGAGCTATAATTTGCTCTTGAGTGCAGCATATCTGCACTAGAATAAAAATTCCAAAAGCAAAGATAACCCGCTGTTTAACAAATCTTAACAAACCAAAACACCCTCTAAACCATCGTCATAAAAAACAATAAACAGCGGCTTCTGGGCTTCATTACCGCTTATATATATATGATCTGTAGACTGCACAGCATTACACGCAACATTACTTCCAAGGGAATCTAAAGGAAAATGGACAACAAAATCGATTCTTCATGATCGAGAATTCCAGGAATAAAAAGGGAAATCAAATTAATTCGAATAATATAATAGTTTTATTCACAAAATCGCTAAATAATTCGAAGTTTTATTTTACTATTTAACCACATAATACAGAATATTACGTTGTAAAATCGTATTTTTTTCATAAAATTATAACAATATTTTAATTGAAAAAATTGCATAACTAACTCCTTAAGTTATCACATAGGTAAATTACACAAACCCAACTTATCAAATTGCAAAAATGACATTTAAAATTATCAATATCGTTTGTTTTTCACCCGTGACATTCTAGCATCCGGTTTTCCGTTAAATTGACAAACGTTTTTCCGTTAATATGAGTGATTCGCAAAGTACGTAAATATGATTTATTTGAAAAATTATACAAAATTGGTCACTGATATTCGAGAATTGTGCATAAAATATAAAATATTAATGAGTTCATTAAAGTGACAATGATAAACGGTATCGAAAACTTGAAGTGTTTTATGTGCATTTAGTTGAAATAATGTTCGCTCAATACATAATAAAAATAAATCATATTAAAAATGTTAAAATCAATAATTCAATAATCATTTTCAACTCGAATTGGTCTTGGTCGAATTCAGATTTGATTTAATAGACTCTATAGACCAATTATCACATAGTAGTGATATGAGTCATCCGATTCTATTATTCATTAAAATGAGTAGTTACATAACACTACGAGAAGAATCTCATTTCAAGAGTGAAGAAGCCATAAAGCAAAATCCACAGAATAGCTATGATTAATGCATTTCAAAGCCTCACCAAAAGTACTTTCTTTCCCAGTTGAAATCAGAATAAGAAGCCACCAATGACCAAGCAGATGAGCCCGACCATGAAGACGAACAACGGTGGGAACCCGACTTGAACTCTTCGTGCAACTCTCGTTCTATTCATGGTTCCCTGTGAAGAAAAGAAGCAAAAAAAGTAAGGAAATGATAGCAAACGAGCCAGATGATCCTCTGATATGGGCAAGGTTTGTTTCGAAGTGTTGTGAATTACAGCATGAAGATTAAGTAACACACCAGCTCTGGTTTCAGTACTTTGTTGTCATTGAAAGTGGTGTTTTTCTCTTGTTTAAGCTTGATGATCATTTGCTCAGCCTGTGTAATAAGGGAGAAAAATTCAGTCATTCGGAAATGGTGAAATGAAATGATTCGAAAACTGACCTCTAATAGCTTGGATTCCATGGCAGCAATCCTTGATCTCATTTCTTCAGCATCATTATTGACTTCTTCAGAATGACTACTTATTTGCATTGTTTTACTGCAGTCCTCATTTTCGGTAAGATTCAACTCCATTTTGTTATTCGCATTCAGTGAAATGGACTCTTTGTTGTCGCCATTTTGAAGTTCCTCTACTTTCTGAATCAGCTGTATCAAAAACGGAGGGAAATTAAAATCAGTTGCAAGGATCATATCTTAAAGATTTCTTACCATATCCGAAGGGAAGTTTTCGACTTCATTATGCAATTTATCGTTTGGCTTCGATGCTTCATAGATTGGCTCCTGCTTAAAAGCTCCATTAACTGGCGATAAAACAGGTGAAGGTTCTTTCGGCCCCAAATGATCATAAACGAGATCTTGGTTACAGAAAATCTCAGGTGGAAGCACTGTGGGAGAGTTCTGTGCACTTGTAAGGACAACCCGCAACTTTGTCTCTTCAACATAATTTTGACTTTCTTTGGAAAACTACAGAATCGAAAATAAAAAAATCAAAAGTTGAAAGGGAATAAAAAATAACAGGAAAAAAGTCAAACCATGCTAGATGTAATATCTTCTTCACTTTTTCCATACGGTACTAATGTGCTCTGAATCAGGAATTTGTCCTTACAGTCCACCATAGGTGACTTCTGTGCTTGCATGGTAACTGTGTAAAAAATCCATGTAAAAAAGTCCTTCATAAATAGCATTAAAAAGCCATATTCTCCGGTTGGTATGTTTATAGGGCTCTACAATGTGATCGGCCTCCAAAACATCCAATAAAAAAAATCTTATTCAAGTGAAAAAAATGCCGTAAAACATAGAGGTTTTCTACAAAATGAGTCATCATGAACCATTTCAACGGAAGTAAACTTGATACATGCAAGAGCTACATTTGTTCAATGATCCAAAAATATTCAGCATAAATTTCAAGGTTTAGAGCCAGTGTCTCAAGCCACAAAAGGTAATGAGTTTGTGAACTGTGAAGAGTTAAAGTACCTGTGAAATCACATGTTGTCTTCGGCTTGATTATACCAACATTAGGTCTCACACAATACTTCCTTGGTGATGTAGTCTTGACCTGGCATTGCATGAATACGTAATCATTCTCACAATCGAAGATGTGAAAATATAACACATTAAATGCTTAGAAAAAGTATAATTTGGGAAATATCAGACCTTGAAGGCAACATACTGATCAGTAAGATTAGTGAGATGAAGAGCACACGAACTTTGTTTCTTCACCTCGACTATTAAAACCCAGCAAAAAATGTAATTATAGATGCAATCAATGTGCAATCTAACAAATCCAAATATTAAACTGCTCACATAAGAACTTAAGTTCACGAGGATGGATCTCCAGTAGCTGGGTATTCATGATTCTGTTGTCCAAAAGAATAAGAAAGTATCAGATATGCTGATCCCACATCCAAATTTTTGAGAAGATCCAAATTATTTGAAATTCACAGCAGAAATAAAACTTTTTTTTAAAAAAAATCTGAAACTGAACAGATCTCATAAGGATATGATTCCCCTAAACCCTTCCAACATATGAAAAAAACTAATATAATATAATAGACTAATTAAAAAACATTTCAGCATTCTGATCCCACAGAAACAGTTGCTAAACTGTTAATTTCAAGTTCGACTCACCATAATCATACAAAACAAAAACTGCCGGGAAAAAAGTATATAATCTAACACTGAAATTACAGGTTTCAATCAAGAACGCAATTTCATCAATAAATCTCGTTAGATCAAACAAAATAGCACTATAAATGATCCTCCATCACAGAAATTGCAAAATTAAAAATTCAGCATCGACCAATAGTAACTTACAGAACGCGAATGCAATGAGGAAAAAACTATCAATTGTGCGAAATCCGCGATCCTCGGGGCCCGAATTCCGCTACGACTTCAACTACGAACTTCAAAGGGAAAAAAGTACAGATTTTCACAAAGGAGAAGCTAAATCGGCAGAAATCTCGTTTGCCCTTTACTGAAAAAGACGAGTGGAATAAGAACTTACCCGACATTGGTCAAATATAATATTTTTTAACCAAAAAAAAACTTTATGATCAGATTATAATAGTTATTTAATTTAATATATAAAAATCATGATTGAATTTTAGATAAGTCTACTATACAATTTATTAAAATACAAAATTTTCTAATTTTGATAAAGTACGAGTAGTTGATATTAAATAAAATCTAGTAAAAAATTAATTTCTAATTAGGTTTACGAGGCATTTCGATTAAAACTAAAGTTCGAATTTGAAATCATAATAAATCAAACCTCATCTCTTCTTAATTTATTGCCTATTCACAATATAATATTATATTGTTTTTTCGGACCCAACAGTTCAAACTCGAGCCCGAATCGTATTTCAATCAAACGATTCTTAATCACAATGCATTAAGTTTTCGAATATGAATAATCTCTCTGATGAGACCATCGGAACCCGGTACCCCGAACAGGGTCCGAACCATCCCAAGCTATGGCGGCCCAAGCGAGTGGACCAAGCTTGGAGGTCAAATTAAAGGAAGGCCCATTTGTGTGGCTGCCCCGATCGGGCATATTAGGCGATCGGTCCCAAGGTGTGGGACCCAACCTCCCATGAAGCGTCAGACCGTTCGGTCCACTAGCTGCAGATTCCCCCTCGGGCCATTTCCGATCGTCCNAATCATAATAAATCAAACCTCATCTCTTCTTAATTTATTGCCTATTCACAATATAATATTATATTGTTTTTTCGGACCCAACAATTCAAACTCGAGCCCGAATCGTATTTCAATCAAACGATTCTTAATCACAATGCATTAAGTTTTCGAATATGAATAATCTCTCTTTTAGTGGTGTCACTTTTAGTGGTGTCAGCTTCATATTTAAAGCAATGAAATCAAATCAAATTCAATCTAACGTCGATATATCGGTCGGTACAACAAAAATCGGATGATATCGATATTCTGACCATCACCCATTAGGGCTTTCGGGTCAAAAAACCCAAAACCATGGTTGCAAGTTTGATCCTAAAAAAATTGGTACCTGACGGATAAATGAACTAAAACATTGATTTTAGCCCGTCTGAATAGAATTTCATATCAATATGAAAACATTAACTAAAACGGATTGAATAAGAAAAATAAATTTATGTTTAAAAATATAAAGTAAAACTCAAAGTTACATAAGATATTGAGTTTGTTTGGTTCATTTCTTAAAAATTGCGGTGTGGTGAGGTATGATGAGATGTGGTGAGGTGTGGTGAGATATGATGATCGTGAATTTTTAAGTATGTTTGGTAAAATTGTGGTATTACGATCGTGATTTATGTAAAAATACTAATATATCCTTATATATATATAATAAATATAATTATATTATAATTAATAGAAGTAAGGGTAAATGAGTCTTTTCCAAAATCACAATGAGACTACAACTGATTTTAACAATTGTGATGATATCGTGATTTTTTAACGATTATCACATCGCAATTAAGCTTGTATTTTGTGTGCATTAAAAAAAGCACGATTTGAACATCTCAACGCACCTCACCGGTGTTTTGATCGTGGTACCAAACAAACCCATCGAATATAGTTCACCTCATTTTAACTTCTGATTCAATCTCAAAAAATTATATTTTAAATTCAATTTCGATATACCTAATATAATTTTAACATTTATAATAAAAAAATAGTACGAATTCATTTGTCACTTTGTAAGTTGTACCTTTCTAAGTCTTAAATCATATTATAAATATTTAATAGTATCAAAACTTTAGGTTATTAATGCAATTAGCAATCATATATAGTTAAGTAAAAAATGAATATTTTTTAGAAGTTGTACCTCAAATTTAATGTTGTTTTTGCGAATATATATTGTGTATTATATGATTTAAAATGAGAACCGTATGATTTATACCAATTACTAAGTTATAGTGTATTATATGATTTAAAATGAGAACCGTATGATTTATACCAATTACTAAGTTATAATTTACCGTATGACTTAAGGAGTATGTAGTGATGTGGTTGTTGCACCAAATCAATGGTTGTCTTAGTTGTTGTACCAACTTGTAAAGTCACATCTTTTTGTGTGCTACATCTACAAGTAAATATTTTGCAAATAAGCCCCACTTTTTGTTCTGAACCAAAATTCCATATTTTTTTGAATTTCTGTTTTTTTTATATTTAAAAAATACAAATATTTTGGTTTCAAGTTTTTTAAATATTTATACACTATAAATAACGTATATCTATTTTGTATATTGTATAAAGACGTCGATACATTTTAAGCAAATCTCATCATCGAAGAACAATAAGAAGTTAACTATACTACGTTTGTTGAAATATAAGTCCAATTGTCCCACATCGGAATTTAGATGTGGGTTGGATGTATTTATAAGAGAGGGATGTGGACCATAGTAATTGACTCTTTCAAGTCTTTTACGTTGTGGTCTCCTCCATCTTATACGTTATATCCAAACACACTCCCCATGTAAATTGATCAAATTCTAAAAATTTAACATGGTATCGAAACGGATATGGAAAAATCATGAGTTATCTTGACGGGGTTAGTCTGATTAATGAAATTGATCGGTTGGTAATCCACCGATTTGAATAGCTAAGTCCAACTTGTCAGGTGATTGGAGGGGGTGTGTTGAAATATAAGTGTAATTGTCTCACATCGGAATTTATATGTGGGTTGGATGGTTTATAAGAGAGCATGTAGACCATAGTAATTGTCTTGTTGAAGTCTTTTACAGTGTGATTTCCTCCCTCTTATACGTTATATTTGAATACATTCCACATGTAAATTAACCCGACTCTATAAATTTAACAAAGTTTGTTTACATGAGCTTTTAAAAAAACCGTATAAGGAGATATGATGAATATTGATTGTTAAATTAGGAATGAAATTATGGGTTTGTTTGAAACCCAATAATAATAGCGGTACGGTAAGATTACGAGATTGTGATTTCAATAATGTGCACAAAACAAAAGGATAATTAAAATACCATTATCGTTAAAAAATCACGATTTATTGGTCGCTCATAAAACCAACCATATCTTCATCGCGATTTTGGAAATTACTTTATTATCATTCATTTTACAACTATATAAATAATATTTTTTATCCTTACCCTCAATTAATTCCCGTAGGTCATAAGTGATCTAAATTTCTTTCCAATATTTTTATAATGTGGATGATGTTTCTTCCTTTTAATAGAATAAATTAATTTTAATTGAATATTAAATCTAATATTTTTGAAATCTTAGTTAGAAATAAATTGTATTAGATTATATATAATTTATTTATTTTTATTATTATACATAAAATGATATATTAATCTTTTACAAAAATTATAATTCTAACAAACACTTAAAAAATCACCATCACCACATCTCACCACACCTTATAACATCTCACCACATTTAAATATACCAATATATTCTTATATATAAAATGATTACAAATATTTGTATTTAAATTATTATAATAATATGTTAATTATTTCGCAAATCAAGATAGTACCACAATTAAATTTTAACAATTATGATAAAATCATGATTTTTTAGTGATCACTTTCGGCTCACCATTACATGTGACATTTTCCCAAGTAATGTACCAATTATTTCAATAGAACTCAAAAATTAAGAAAGCTTATACTTAAGAAACAAGTAAAGTCGTGAAAATTAAGTAAAATAAAACGGACAATTGATAAACGGATCGTAAAACATGGTGGTTCTAGTTAGTTGTAGACGTTCGGGAAAAACCCGGGGAAAATCGAAGCTTCGATGAATACTATGGCTAGTTGTAGATGTACATAAGTATCAAGTTATGTATTTATATTAATATTTGACTTTGTGAAGTATAATTAATGAAGAAAATATATGAATCATACTAACTAGTCATGCTAAAGATTCGATATTATAACACTGAAATTTAATTGGAGCAACAAAGACTAATATTGGAAAACGACATAAACGAACTCATTCTTCGATTGAACGTGTATATTTGAAAACAATTCGATCACGAGCTCGAAAATAAGTAAATCAAAAGGCTTCACCAGAAAACTCTCCAAAACAAATTAGTACATAGAAGAGTGATTCATCATTATAACACTAAGATTTAAAACGACATAAACGAACTCGTTCATCGATTGAACATGTATATTTGAAAACAATTCGATCACGAACTCGAATATAAGTAAATCAAAATGCTTCACCAGAAAACTTTCTCCAAAACAAATTATTACATAAAAGAGTAATTCATCCTTATAACACTAAGATTTAAAACAACATAAACGAACTCGTTCATCGATTTAACGAGTACATTTGAAAACAATTCGATCACGAGATCGACAATAAGTAGATCAGAAGGCTTCACAAGAAAACTTTCTCCAAAACAAATTAGTACAAAGAGTAATTCATCATTATAACCAAGCTTCAAGCTGAGAAACATGCACATATTCATCTACAAAACAACATTATGAGGGATACCGTGTATTCGAATTCGAGTCTGGTTCATAGAATTCTGTCAATAATGGAATCACACCACCAGCTCCTACAATCTGCTTCTCCAACTGAAGCACAAAATATATGTGTTTCTATAACCAATTCTCAGATAACTACTAGCGATTCAGTTATTTCCGGTTAAATCCATATCCAAGTATTACGACTAAAAACAAACCTGAAGAAGCCTTTCTAGCTTGGCTTTGACTAGCAAATACTCTTGTCTAACTTGTTCTAAACACTTGAGGCACCTGAAGAAGGATGTGGGAATTCAGTAAGATATCTACTTAATGTAAATGTGAAAAAGAAAAGTAAAAATACTTACTGTTCAACGTTTTGTTCACTGCAGAAACTACAAAAATGAATACAGGCATTTCTGATTCTCCGAGCTCCGATGCTAATATTCAAGTAAAACAAATAAAAAAATTCATATTTCGGTTCCAAATCGTGTAAAGAAATCAACAAAATAACTGGAAATCTCAAAAACCTTGAGCTACTGCCTTTCAGTTGATGAACATGAGCATCAATTTTCTTGAAGTCCACTGTCTGCTGATACCTACAGAATTTAACTTGTTAAATTAAATTTGCAAACAGAAAGCAAAAAATAAGATAAGGGAAGGAATTCATACAAAGCTACAGACAGATCATTGAGAAGTCTCTCAGAATCTTGAAAGAAAAGGGTAACAACTTCGACAACAAAATCAGGGTTACTCTCATCTTGAAGTTGCTGGAGCTGACCGAATTGGGAGTCCAAGATCCCCTGTAAAAAAAGGAACAAAACAAACATACCCTTAAAACCCCAAAACAAGAAACTTTGCATTTACCATTTTCCCATTTTACCTCATGGAGTAACGCAGTAATGTATTCAAGAAAGCTCTTCTGCAATTTATCCACCTCCATCTTTTCTCCTTCCTTTCGCTTGACTGTTCCAAAAGAATGAAGAGGAGTTAAGGAGTTTGTAGATCTCGAGAGGAATAAAGTTAATGTAAGGAAACACAGTTTTTTATGTAGTGGAATTTAGAAAAAAACAAGCACTAAAATTGAATATCTCAAGCAATCAACAAAAATATTTTCCACTCCATAAAGATAATAACCCAAGAAGATTCTGTACAATGCCACTTGTTGATTTTCTAAATATGATTTGCTTTTATGTTAAATCACTTGTAGCTTTTAGACTTTAGCTAATATGTTAAAATCCCACTCAAATAAAATGGGGAAGAGGAAGACAAAAGACAGTGGAGTCCGTATATGCTGTTGCTATTAAAAAATTGTATAGAAATCGCACACTAGTAGGAATGAAATGCCCTACTATCCACCGCTCGGATTCCACTGTCACATTAAATTCTACCAAATCAGAAGTACAACAGATAGTAACTGCTTTACAATTACACCCAGTAATGAATGCTACATTTTGCATCGATTTTATCAAAAATCTGTACCGTTTTGGCGTTTAATCGAAGATAGTCCGTGGCCGTGCAGTCGACGTCCCTTAAGCAGCCTGAACACGAAGCTTTATCAGCAATTTCCTAGACTGATACGGATAATACTCAAATCTTAAAAAGCTTCTAGATTGAAAGCGAAAGTTGCTGCACGCCAAACGGGTCACTATTCTTCCCCAAAATCCCCCTTTTGATAATTACCATTTGAAAAATAGATAAAATTCGTTGCCAAATATTCCAACCTCATCATGAATCCATGTTACGTAATTGAAATGTTCTTATCGTTTTAAAAACATCACGTAATTTATTTGTTTTGTTTGATATATCTTTTTAAAATCACTGTATAATAAGATATATAAGATTTGATGATATGTAATTTTTGTAAAGATTAATATATTTTTTTATTTTTAATAATAAAAACAAATGTTATTTTTTAGTTGTAAAATAAGGGTAATTAATATAGTAATTTTTAAAATTATGAGGTAGATATAACTGGTTTTAATAGCGATCATCGAATTGTAATATTTTAACAATAATCACATAATAATTATTCTTTTGTTTTGTGTAACTTAGCAAAATCACGATCTCACAAACTCATCACACCGCACCGCTACTCTCATCGGAGTTCCAAACAAACTTATTTATTTATAGAACTTGATCAATTTCATGTGAGTAATGTATTCGGAAATAACGTATAAGAGAATATATAATATCGTAAAAGACATGAACAAATCATTTACTATGGAACACAATTCTTCTTATAAATCAATTCAAATAACATCATATTTCTGTATTTCAACATATCTCCTCAAGTTCAATCATATAACAATTGGATTTGTTAAATCAAATAGATAGATTATCAACCAATCAATTTTATTAAGTTGTACTAACATCCGTCAATGTCACTTAGAATTTTTCGAACTAGCTCTGATATCGTATTAGATTTCTTTATTCGAGTAAGTTAAATATGAAAAGTGTGCTCGGAAATAGTGTATATGAAGGAATAGATTAAAATGTAAACGAATTGAATAAATTATTTAGTATAGTTTAAAATACTTCTTATAAACCAATCCAAACTACATTTAAATCGGGATGTGTACATTTGTGATGTATTTCAACGTGATTATAATAAAATACAATAAATTTAAAAGATAACGTTACTATATTACTATCATCATAATCATAATTTGTATGGAGGTTGTTTATACAACGAAGTTAAACACAAAATCCGAGTTGTTGGTGCAATCGATTCAACCGTGAATCGGCCACAAAACCTATATGATTTTTCAAAAATTGTAAATAACCGAAAAAAAATCGATTCAACCTCTATCAAACAAGTTCAACAACTAAAATCAATCGAACTATTCAAACTATCTTTTATTTTAAAATAAAAAATATAAATTTATATCCATTTACTCACAATTCAATATTTGGCTACACCTTTTAAAATTAAATGGGGTTGTTTGGAAGTGCAATGTACCGTCCGATACAGTGAACATACCGTAATTGTATTCTATTTTAACAAAACATCATTAATAAATGCGTTCGTGCGACAGCAGAAAATAGCGATGGGTTCACAGTTGTTTTAATCCAACGGCTATCAAAACGCACATTTCAAATGTCAATTTTATTATTAGTGAATTATTATTTAATTTTTTTTAAATAATTTTGATCAATAACTTCTAATATTCTATCAATTACATGTTTAAACTATAAAAATATATCTAACAATTTAAAAATGTAGTTTTTGACAACAAACTTATCATAAAATAACATTAAATATAATTTTAAGTTATACACATTTTTTAAAAAATAAATGTAAAATAGTCATTTTATGACATTACGATTATTGTACCGCTGTTTCAAATCTCTGAACTAAATGGTTTCGGATATGGTTTTGAAAACACTGATTTTATTTAAGGATATAAAAAATGTAATTGGATCAACTATTAAAAACATGAGTGGTAGTTAATTGTGCCAAATGGTGTTTAAATACAAGGAATGACTCTAAGTTTTTAAAAGTGTTTATAAAAGAGTTTTTGACCCAAATAATTCACTTAGAAAATATTTTGATCAAAGTAACATATTTTCTAATTTTTTAACTAAAATAACCTAGTTAGCTGAAGATTAGTAGCTTACAGGTCGGGTAAAAAATTGCAGTAGCAGTGTCAGATCGTCTTGTTTTTAAAATTCTCACTACTTTTTCAATTATTTTACTTTTGTCACTAATTGGATTTTTTTTTTCAATATAACACGTATTCACTGTTATTGTCAGTGTTATTCTTAGGGTTTAGGGGTACCTTGATTGGTTAAATGCTATTAATGACAATACTAATTCTTTATTCTTAAGACATTTAATGGTGGTTTGACCTAAGACACCAACTAGACAGTTTTAGCGACATGCTTGTCATTTCCTCCGAAAGCCCGCAGTAGTGGTAATTGCAGCAATCGCAACAGAAGCAAATCTGACAATAGAAACTGCCGCATGAAGATGCGCATAATGCGCTCTTAATCCCTCTTCTTTCTCTCCTTACGGTCTTTCACCAATCTCCCAACAATTTTATTCCTACTATTCGCGGCGAAACCAGAGATTTTGTACAAATCACCCATCGAAATATTCGTCAGCCGTTTATACTGAAACAAATTATCCAATATAAAACATCTGAGTAATATAATTAACGTTAATAATTTAAAAGCTCTGGAATAATTTAAAAGCTCTGGAAAAATAGGTGGGTTGTTTAATGAATAGATAGTGAATAGATGTTATATTGAAAAAAAAATCAATCAGTGACAAAAGTAAAATAATTGAAAAAGTAGTGAGAATTTTAAAACAAGACGATCTGACACTGCTACTGCAATTAAAAACGCCCTTACAGGTCGTAAGTATTCAAAATAACTCATTTAAATAAATGGAATTGATTAAGCATAACAAACATTAGTATTTTTATGGTCAAATTTAATTTAAGTTCGTGACTTAGTTCGAGTTCATTATATAATAGTATAATGCAATTAGATTAAGAACCTCAAATAAATGTTTTTTATACCGATCCGGAATTCCTTTTCGGACCAGACCGGTATGACCGATCGATACCAAAAATTATTTTTAAATATTAATTTAAAAAATCGGGTTGCACCCTGAAAACCCAGGTTCCGACATGAAAACCCGGTACCAATCAAAATATGGGTGCTACCCTGTTTCTTATCGTATCAGCTAGTATATAGGATGCTATGAAAAGATTTATTGTTCGATTCGTTATAAATTCGTGTTTGATTAAAAAATCGAGATCAAATTCAAATATCGATCAAACTAATTTAAAAAACTTACGAACTGGTTCGTCATTTACACCTCATCTAGACATATTAAATGCATGCCGACTAATTTTGAGTTTTAGAAATTAGCCGTAAACAATGTTTTCATACCGTACGGGATACCACGTCAAATACCGGGCTTAACCTATATTTTTTTGTTACCGTCCGGTAGGGCTGTTACTCGATCCGAACAGTTCGTGAATAATATGTGTTCGGCTCGTATGTGATCGTGCTCGCTAGTTCGAATAAAAATATGAATATTGTTCTAACATTATTTTTTATTCGTTTATAATTTGAACGAACACGAACATGTTCGTGAACAAATATATTATTTAAATGAATTTTTATACTAATACATTATTATAATATTTAAGTTTCAAAACTTTAATAAAACTTTCTTATGTTGTTCTTGAGGTTGTCTTCTTTTTTATTTTGTGGAAGATAATTTGATTATTTTTCATTATATTTATTTTTTTGTGATTTTGTTTGTAAAACAACAAAATTTGATTTTTTGATGAATTTCGCACAAATAGTACTAACATATTTGAATAAATCGTACGAATAATATTCGAACAAGCTATTCGAACGAACATAAACATCCATTTAATAATTTGAACAATATTCGAACATATTTTCACGTTCGAATAAAATATCAACGAATATGAACATAACGAGTTCGGTTCGTTCGGGTATACTTAATTTACATAATAACTAATGTACTTTTAAGTAAAATAAAAATATACATAAATCCCCTGGAAGGAATAAGCTTATAAAGTTTGTTGTTACAGATATTAAATTGTCACTGAACATTACGCATGATTAAGCCCTCAAAAATGGCGTAGAGATCTTTGTTCTCAGGGCCAAAAACTTCATCAGCGTTCCTTAAAGTTTCCTGCAAAAAAAACAACGAACATTTCAATACTCATGCTCAAATATAACATATAAAAGGATGAAATCATACCGTAAAAAGACTTGAACAAATAATTTACTATAATCAATAATCTCTCTTCCGATAATCGAAAACATACGATTATCGATTATTTCAACATAATTGTCCAACATACGGCACACTTTCGATGTGAGACAATTGTTCATATTTCAACACATTTTACATTATCATATACCATTGTATGTTGCTTAAATACGAGATTATCGACCGTACCTCTTTCGATTGTTTGTGGGAGTTAAGATCCTTGACATTGTTCAAAAATGCCCCAAATTGCTCATAAGAAAGCCGAGTTCTAATGAAGAACTAAGTAAGCATGGTTTCAGTCAAGAGTAAAAAAACACAAGTTTCGTTTACCTAACATGCCGGAAGAATTCTTTACCGTCGACACGGGATTTCCCTGAAACGATACCAATCAAATAAATATCAATGTTGTTATATATGGAGAATGTACTAACTTGGTTGTTGTCCAGCCTCCAAACTTGACATTGAAGGGAACTTGCTTGATGGAAACGAATCGTCTGTAGAACCTCTCGAAGTCGAAAATGAGAATGTTCGTCGTCTCGGAGACAAAGAGGCTGGTGTTTGTGATGCAGAATGATTGAGAGGCGATCCGGAAGGTGTTAGCCGAGGAGTGTTTATTTGTGATGCAAGTAGCATTCCGTGAATTCCTGGTGACGCTGCGAGAAACGAAGCTTTAAATACATAAACAAGAGAATTAGGATTCAGGCTAATGATAATACCATCAGTTTCAGTATCTTCTTTGCTTCGTCTTGCAGCATCATATTCTGAAAGATTATGAATCACAAAAGGCTAAAATGAGTACTTGTTGTGGGAATACGAAAAATGGATCGNGAATGCTACATTTTGCATCGATTTTATCAAAAATCTGTACCGTTTTGGCGTTTAATCGAAGATAGTCCGTGGCCGTGCAGTCGACGTCCCTTAAGCAGCCTGAACACGAAGCTTTATCAGCAATTTCCTAGACTGATACGGATAATACTCAAATCTTAAAAAGCTTCTAGATTGAAAGCGAAAGTTGCTGCACGCCAAACGGGTCACTATTCTTCCCCAAAATCCCCCTTTTGATAATTACCATTTGAAAAATAGATAAAATTCGTTGCCAAATATTCCAACCTCATCATGAATCCATGTTACGTAATTGAAATGTTCTTATCGTTTTAAAAACATAACGTGATTTATTTGGTTTGTTTGATATATCTTTTTAAAATCACTGTGTGATTTGATGATATGTAATTTTTGTAAAGATTAATATATTTTTTTATTTTTTATAATAAAAACAAATGTTATTTTTTAGTTGTAAAATAAGGGTAATTAATATAGTAATTTTTAAAATCATGAGTAGATATAACTGGTTTTAGTAGCGATCATCGAATTGTAATATTTTAACGATAATCACATAATACTTATTCTTTTGTTTTGTGTATCTTAACAAAATCACGATCTAACAAACTCATCACACTGCACCGCTACTCTCATCGGAGTTCCAAACAAACTCATTTATTTATAGAACTTGATCAATTTCATGTGAGTAGTGTGTTCGGAAATAACGTATAAGAGAATATATACCATCGTAAAAGACATGAACAAATCATTTAGTATAGAACACAATTCTTCTTATAAATCAATTCAAATAACATCATACTTCTGTATTTCAACATATCTCCTTAAGTTCAATCATATAGCAATTGGATTTGTTAAATCAAATAGATGGATTATCAACCAATCAATTTTATTAAGTTGTACTAACATCCGTTAATGTCACTTAGAATTTTTCGAACTAGCTCTGATATCGTATTATATTTCTTTATTAGAGTAAGTTAAATATGAAAAGTGTGCTCGGAAATAATGTATATGAAGGAATAGATTAAAATATAAATGAATTGAACAAATTATTTAGTATAGCTTAAAATACATCTTATAAACCAATCCAAACTACATTTCACTCCGGATGTGTACATTTGTGATGTATTTCAACGTGATTATAATAAAATACAATAAATTTAAAAGATAACGTTACTATATTACTATCATCATAATCATAATTTGTATGGAGGTTGTTTATACAACGAAGTTAAACACAAAATCCGAGTTGTTGGTGCAATCGATTCAACCGTGAATCGGCCACAAAACCTATATGATTTTTCAAAAATTGTAAATAACCGAAAAAAAATCGATTCAACCTCTATCAAACAAGTTCAACAACTAAAATCAATCGAACTATTCAAACTATCTTTTATTTTAAAATAAAAAATATAAATTTATATCCATTTACTCACAATTCAATATTTGGCTACACCTTTTAACATTAAATGGGGTTGTTTGGAAGTGCAATGCATCGTCCGATGCGGTGAACATACCGTAATTGTATTATATTATAACCAAACATCATTAATAAATGTCAATTTTATCATTAGTGAATTATAGCTTAATTTTTTTTAAATAATTTTGATCAATAACTTCTTATATTTTATCAATTACATGTTTAAACTATAAAAATATATCTGACAATTTAAAAATGTAGTTTTTGACAACGAACTTATCATAAAATAACATTAAATATAATTTTAAGTTATACACACTTATTTAAAAATAAGGGTAAAATAGTTATTTTATGACATTACGATCACTATACCGATGTTTCAAATATCTGAACTAAATGGTTTCGGATATGGTTTTGAAAACACTGATTTTATTTAAGGATATAAAAAATGTAATTGGATCAACTATTTAAAACATGAGTGGTAGTTAATTGTGCCAAATGGTGTTTAAATACAAGGAATGACTCTAAGTTTTTAAAAGTGTTTATAAAAGAGTTTTTGATCCAAATAATTCACTTAGAAAATATTTTGATCAAAGTAACATATTTTCTAATTTTTTTAACTAAAATAACCTAATTAGCTGAAGATTAGTAGCTTACAGGTAGTAAGTATTCAAAATAACTCATTTAAATAAATGAAATTGATTAAGCATAACAAACATTAGTATTTTTATGGTTGAATTTAATTTCAGTTCGTGACTTAGTTCGAGTTCATTATATAATAGTATAATACAATTAGATTGAGAACCTCAAATAAATGTTTTTATACCGATCCGGAATTCCTTTTCTGATCAGACCGGTATGACCGATCGATACCAAAAAATATTTTTAAATATTAATTTAAAAAATTGGGTTGCACCCGGAAAACCCAGGTTCCGACATGAAATCCCGGTACCAATCAAAATATGGGTGCAACCCTGTTTCTTATCGTATCAGCTGGTTTATATGATGCTATGAAAAGATTTATTGTTCGATTCGTTATAAATTCGTGTTTGATTAAAAAACCGAGATCAAATTCAAATATCGATCAAACTAATTTAAAAAACTTACAAACTGGTTCGTCATTTACACCTCATCTAGACATATTAAATGCATGCCGACTAATTTTGAGTTTTAGAAATTAGCCGTAAACAATGTTTTCATACCGTACGGAATACCACGTCAAATACCGGGCTTGACCGGTATTTTTCTTGTTACCGCCCAGTAGGGCTGTTACTCGATCCGAACAGTTCGTGAATAATATGTGTTCGGCTCGTATGTGCTCGTGTTCGCTAGTTCGAATAAAAATATGAATATTGCTCTAACATTATTTTTTATTCGTTTATAATTTGAACGAACACGAACATTTTCGTGAACAAATTCGAACGTTCGTGAACAAATATATTATTTAAATGAATTTTTATACTAATACATTATTATAATATTTAAGTTTCAAAACTTTCTTACGTTGTTCTTGAGGTTGTCTTCTTTTATATTTTGTTGAAGATAATTTGATTATTTTTCATTACATTTATTTTTTTGTGATTTTGTTTGTAAAACAACAAAATTTGATTTTTTGAGGAATTTCGCACAAATAGTACAAAAATATTTGAACAAATCGTACGAATAATGTTCGAACAAGCTATTCGAACGAACATGAACATCTATTTAATAATTTAAACAATATTCGAACATATTTTCACATTCGAATAAAATATAAACAAACATGAACACAACGAGTTCGGTTCGTTCCGATCGAATAACAGTCATACCACCCGATATCGGGTATTAGGGTCAATTTCCGATTTTTTTCGAATCCGACTCTAAAAAACAAATTAAATATTATTTTTTTAAAAAAATAAAATAGAATTTTATTCCGATCCGAAATTCCGAACCAGTATGAATACATTGGCCGTAAATATGATTTAACCTATTGATAACCTTCATTTACAAGTAAGTGGGTTAATTGAGTTAAAAAATTAGAAAGTATGTTAGTTTGATTAAAATGTTTTCTAAATTGGTTATTCTTGTAAAACACCCATTTATAAAATCACAATATAATAATAGTGATTTATACAAAAATATCAATATTCTTGTAGAATGATATATATACAATAAAAAACTTATATATTATTTATTCCAAATAAGGGTAACATAATAATTTACATCTGAATTTAATATCAACGGTTAAATCACAATTTTTAGATATTAATACTACAATTTTACTTTTATTTTATGTGCATTAAATAATTTAGTGATCCCCTAAATGCGCTGTACCATGTTCTAATCGTAGTAGCTAACAATATCAAAACAAGCTGCAATGCTCTCAATGTTGTTATTCTCGAAGAACAACGATCTCATTTCAGACAATAACGATCAAGTAAAAAATATAAGAACACAATTATTTTTAACGTACATAAAACAATTGAAATTGCACTTCGCTCATAGTAAAGAATCGTGATTGCATCATAATATTGAAATTAATTATGGTATAATTAATTTACATAATATCTAATGTACTTTTAAGTAAAATAAAAATATACATAAATCCCCTGGAAGGAATAAGCTTATAAAGTTTGTTGTTACAGATATTAAATTGTCACTGAACATTACGCATGATTAAGCCCTCAAAAATGGCGTAGAGATCTTTGTTCTCAGGGCCAAAAACTTCATCAGCTTTCCTTAAAGTTTCCTGCAAATCAAACAACGAACATTTCAACACTCATGCTCAGATATAACATATAAAAGGATGAAATCACACCGTAAAAAGACTTGAACAAATAATTTACTATAGTCCATAATCTCTCTTATAAACCAATCCAACATACGGCACACTTCCGATGTGGGACAATTGTTCATATTTCAACACATTTTACATTATCATATACCATTGTATGTTGCTTAAATACGAGATTATCGACCGTACCTCTTTCGATTGTTTGTGGGAGTTAAGATCCTTGACATTGTTCAAAAATGCCCCAAATTGCTCATAAGAAAGCCGAGTTCTAATGAAGAACTAAGTAAGCATGGTTTCAGTCAAGAGTAAAAAAACACAAGTTTCGTTTACCTAACATGCCGGAAGAATTCTTTACCGTCGACACGGGATTTCCCTGAAACGATACCAATCAAATAAATCTCAATGTTGTTATATATGGAGAATGTACTAACTTGGTTGTTGTCCAGCCTCCAAACTTGACATTGAAGGGAACTTGCTTGATGGAAACGAATCATCTGTAAAACCTCTCGAAGTCGAAAATGAGAATGTTTGTCGTCTCGGAGACAAAGAGGCTGGTGTTTGTGATGCAGAATGATTGAGAGGCGATCCGGAAGGTGTTAACCGAGGAGTGTTTATTTGTGATGCAAGTAGCATTCCGTGAATTCCTGGTGACGCTGCGAGAAACGAAGCTTTAAATACATAAACAAGAGAATTAGGATTCAGGCTAATGATAATACCATCAGTTTCAGTATCTTCTTTGCTTCGTCTTGCAGCATCATATTCTGAAAGATTATGAATCACAAAAGGCTAAAATGAGTACTTGTTGTGGGAATACGAAAAATGGATCGAGCTTGCAAACCGGTATTTTTCGGGGCTGAAGACCTGGGAACACCAGCCTGTTGAACAAGAACACAATGGAGATTGGAGAAAGAATATATCAGAATCAAAACAACACAATATCTGATGATCTTACTGGATTTTCTTCGTCTTCTTGAAGTGATTTCATTAGCGTTTTTCGAAAGATTTCTAGCTGAAAACATATAGGGTTAAGTCTGTATTTATTTTGGAAGCATGCTCTAAGTGAAACAAAACTCAATGCATCAATTTGTATTAACAAAACAAATCATGATCATCAAGTCCCAACAAGAGCAAATAATGTATCTTTAAAGCCAATAAAGCAAAATCATATACCTTAGCAACATCTCTGTTCAGTTTCTTCACAGCACTGCGAAGCTGTTCATTCTCATTCATCAATTTCTCCTAAATATTGAAAGAAAAGTAAATTACACAGATTCAAATGAAAATCCGATGAAATTGAAGCTAAATTAAGAACCTTCTCTTGCTGAGCCACTTCAATCTTATCCGCCGCCTCGTTGAGGGACTCCAATTTCTCCTCTAGACCAGAAATAACAGCGTCACGGTCAGCGAGCTGTTCCCGGAGATCAGAAACCGTTGTTTCCAGAGCATCAATACGACCAGATAGAGCAAGAGAAGTAATTCTCCGAGCAATATCTAGTAATTGAAATGGGTCCGGTGGCAGAACCTCCAGCAGTTCATCGGGAATATCGAACATTTGAGAACCCTTCGCCAGCATATCCCTTTCTCCCGTTTTCCTCTTCTTTCCATTTTCTTATGATTTTCAGACCATATATATTCCATAATTTCTCGCAGTTTCCCAATTCCATGAAATCCTTGTCATTCAACGCCAGCCACTGGTCTCACCGGAAAAGTTAAATCTCCGGATAAGGAAGTGATCCGAGGAAGCTAATTACTGATTCACTTTAACTTATTATTAATATTTTTTCGAATTTTATATATTTATTTTTTTACATAAATCTATCATATTTATTTAAAGAATTCTATAGAAAATGTCCAGTAGGCCATAGAGTCCATTTAAATATAAATGGGCCTTCACGGACTGGATAATTTTATTAAAAGGCTAGGCCCATTTTAACGGCAACGTGTTCGTTTGTTATTCGTGGTCAGACCAAAAGAACCGCCCCTAAAAATACAGCTGTATTCAACTTACCTAGTGGGACCCACCTAACATAATTCTAAATTCATTACCTAAAAGATTCCGTCAGCATGTATCTAACGCCGTTAATTCAACTAACCAACCACCAATTTAAATTTCATTTTTTTCCATTTTAGCAAATATAAACCCCTAAGTTTCAAACATAAATTATATATCTAATTAAAGAGCTTTTAATTTAGGTTCAATCTATAAGAATTATTATTTAAATCAGAATAATTTATTAATATTTAAAATACATTTAAATGTATATTTTAATTTATTGATATATCGTAAAAATAAAATCCGAAGAATTGAGTATTAAGAGAATCTAATTATTTAATGAAATTTCGATTTAGCTATTGTTTCTTTAATTTTTAGTAATATATATATGGCGATTTAATTAAAAAGTTAAATAAATAATAAAGAAAGTATCAACAAATATAATATGGATTTCAATTTAATTAATTTGGAAAATTAATTAATAGATTACATAAATAAATATAACGGATAATAAATACAATAAAGTATTAAATATAACGGAAGAAAAAAACTATACGACGTGTCGTGAAATGAATTATTAGTGGGCCACGTGTGACCCAGTCTTTTTCTCTCCCACTCAATTCCGCCGGCCATCGCTTTTATTGTCTTCTTTTTTTTAATTGATTTACGCGTCTCAAGGAAGATCGGTCTGAAACCTCCTTCCCTTCCGTCGCCGTTGAAGGCCTTTATTTATCTCAGAATCAAAGAAAGATTCAAGCATTCTGTAATTTGTTTATGGTTAGAAAAAGGGGGCTTTTTTTAGGGTTTTCTCTGTTTGTTGGCGATTTGTGAAGAAAAAATGGGTACAGAAGTTTTACGGCCTCACGATGTGTTGATTGATGGGTTTCTGGATTCTCGTACGGCGTTTCAACGCCGGAGTGGTTTGAACATGGGTAACAAGAAGGCGTCTAAGCCTGGCAAGAAAAAAATCAATTTTTCGCCGGAGAATTTGGCAAGGAAGAAGGCGAAGAAGGGAATCGTTGTTGAAGGGAGGAAGAAAGTTGAAAGCTTGATGGGGAAGGTAACGTTGCTTAAAAGAGGAGAGTCTTTAGATTCGTTTACAGCGAAAATCAAATCCGGGTCACAACAACCCGAAACCGTCGCCGATGTGGCGGTTTTGATACCGGAAACGGGACCCGACTTGCCGGAGTTGTTTCCGAAACAAATCCGTTTAACTGTACAGCCTATTCAGGATACTTACGCCGGATCGGCGTTTTATATATCGCCGTCTCCTAGATCTGTTCCTCTTCCTTCTTTTTTCAATTCAAAAAGGGATCAAATGAAACCGTTTACAGATTCAGCTACAGAAGATCTAAGGCGATTGCTTCGTTTAGAATAAATCTTCTCCGATTAGCTGCTCTGATCTGTACTTTCCGGCGACCGTGAAAATCCACCCATTAATATTTTTTCCAATATGGGATTGGAATCATTGATACCTGGAAGGATAAGATGAGAAATTTGAGTAGCAGAGAAGTAAATTATGGGTGATTTGTATTGTATCTGTTTCTGTGTGGATTTCAAAATAAAGAAGCTTTCATTTTCTTGTTCTTATATGTTTCCTTAAGTTGTGGAGTTTGGGGTTTAGGTTAAAGCTAAGAGGATCGTGAAGAGGGTTTCATTAGAAAACCACTTCTGCTGCGTCTGGTTCATCTTCTCAATCGACATTTTCGTTAACCTTGAGGAAGGAGATTGTGTCAGCTTGGTGTGTTGTATCCTATGTAAAGGATCGAGTTTGTTTCTATTATAATATAGTTTAAAAAACTTATTAGAAAATATTCATATTTTTTATTTTTTTATATTTTGTGTTTATTTTTATTTCTTTTGATTTGTTGAATTTTTTGTTGGTGTTCAATAAATATTTATATTTTAATTTGAACAAATGAATATTAATATCAATAAGTCCAACAATTAATGTTAACAACGACCATAGTTTTGTGGATCTAATTTTGCTGCATGTATAGTAACTTTGCATCAATTATTGCTAAAGTCACTTATTTTTGGAAAATTATTTGATAAAAGATTTTGGGTGTTATAGTTGGGTTTAATTTTCTAGAACATTGAATCTAATTTATTACATTATTATAGCTCAAATCTTAACATTGTCTTATATAAATTATTAGTTATTTATTTTGAATAAATCGAATTCTTTATGTTTATGTTTATGTTAATTCATATTTTTATTCTAATAATATTCATGTTTCGATGTATTTGGCACCCCAAACATGTAAAATTGAGCTTATACAGCAAGTGTCGATGTCTTTCTTTTGACATTGCATTATATCCTTATGTAAGACAAATTTGAATGTACTTGTTAATTTGTTCTGCATTCACTGTTAGCTTTTTATCTTCTATTAAACCATACAACATTAGATTTGTAATTACGTTAACAACATGCAACACATCAATACACCTCTCATTTCAAATTAATTTTTAAAAGCTATTTATCGATAAATAAGTTAGTGATATCTCATTTTTTAAATAATATGATGAAATACATCAACGGATATCCACACTACATGTGCATAAAAGTTGATCAAATGTAATCAAATGACATATCCCATTAAATAAATATGCATATAATACATTTTGTTCTTGAAATACATAACTCTGACATTTCGAAATGACATATCAAACTTTGAGGGTTAGATTGATATGTCATTTCGAAATTCAAATGTCTAAAGCACATAATTATTGAACGTCAAGGTCATTTACATAAATATACTTGCAAGGCAAACCAGTAACATTTAGAAAGATAGATTGTCAAAATATTGTAATTTTATATATTGGAAGGTTATACGTAAAGTTTAACGGTATCATTAAATGGGTAAATGTTAAATGTATATGTAAGTTGAAGTGTATTTTTTGCATTTAGTTGATCTTGATTATTGGAGGGTTACTTTTACATATATTTTATCAAAATAGTGTATCATATACCAATTTCAAAATTAGAGAGAGCATGGGCAAACCTAGAAGTGGCCATGGACCAACCCAATTCGTCACTATGGGTCGACCCGTGGGATAACCTATTCGAAAATATGTAACAGGTTGGGCTGATAAAATGAACTCGTGACCGCAGCAGGTTGATCAGCTATGGGTCACGGGTTTGACTCGATGCTAAATAAAATAATTATTATTTGAATTTAAAAATTATAGAACTCATTAGTTAACTTAAGTAGATTTGTAAATAAACTGGAGTTATGTTATTTTATAGTTTAAATTTAACTCGAAATAAAATGTTCGATTCGGGTTTAAAAGTCAAAAATTAGAATTCGAGATTCATTTTGATTGGGATTTTAAGTCGACTCCAGTTTGAATTTAATATTTAGTTAATTAAAATAATATATATATTTATTATAATAATATTCTCTTAAACCGACTCAAATATGTTATTTAAAATTTTTTAGGTTCGATATTCATTACTTCTATTCGTTAGTAATTCAAACTCGAATCGAACCCAGCTCGATTTACAAAAATTGATCTCGAACTCAAGCATTGACCGGATTAACTCAATTCAAGAAGTTTAGAAACTGATTGAATTCGTCAAAAACCTTAACCCATTTTTATCAACCCGTGGATCGAGTTGGGCCAATGCTCAAACCCGACGAGTAAACCCATTAATAGATTTAAATTTAATATCAATCAATTGGGTCAATCCGTATGCACCGTTGAGTTTATTGGGTTGAATCCGCAAACCATCGGACCCAGCCCACGGCCAACTCTAGGACTCAAACCTCACCCTTTTTTAAATATATTAAATTTCATTTATATTATCTCAAAGATCACATTTTAAATTTTGTTGATTTAATAAAAATCTAATAGGTTGACAGTTATGCAAATATTATTATATTACCTCAACAAAATAGGGACATATAATTCACGTGTATATAATTAATAAAGAATAATTTTCGGGTAACTTAAATTTGTAACCGTTACGGAATGGGTCATATTATATTATAATAACATAATGATAATGGTAAATAGTTTTAAACATATTTTGCACGTGACTTAAATGCCCATGTTTACTTAAGATGACTGCCCTGGTAAATAGCTTAATACTTATCGTCATTATCCAAACTGGTCTAGTGTGCAATATAATTATTTAAATAAATGATATTAATAAACAGAATAATGTTAGAAAATTGTTATTGTTATTAATATAGATATAGATATTAGTACTTATATTCAGTAATAAAATTTTAGTGGTATAGCAGCCATACGGTAAATTAGTTAAATAGTTTGGTACAGATTTTCCATTTGCTATATAACTTATTTTTAATAGTCTTTATGTAATAGTCTCTTTTTCTGTTTTCTTTGCCAAATAACACAATAAATTAAATTAATTAAATCTTGATGCATAAAAGATTTTTTATGAATATTTTTATTAATTTATTGTTTGTTATTTATACATATTTTATTTTTCGATGATAAATAAAATTNAATTGCAAGTTACAAAAACTGTATAAATTACAAGTCTCGAAAATCAATTAGTTCTCAGAATTCATCTTAAAAAATCAAACGAATTTCATCAAACATTAATAAACTTTAAGTGTTGCCCCTATGAATACAAATTCGTCTCGTTGTAATAGGTTTAGTAAGTGAGCTTAATGTTTTTGAGTTTAGTAACACTAAGATGCATCGGGAAATCAAATAGGTTTAGTAAGTGAGATGAATACAAACTCATCTCGTTGCCCTTATAAATTTGAAAATCGAATAAGTGAGCAATAACTTTTGAGTTTAGTAACACTAAAATGTATCGGGAAATCAAATTCTTACATATCCGTCTTAAAAACATCATATTCTTATGTTGGGAACTAAATTTGTCAAATTATATAAACTTTGGGGACCAAATTAGTCATTCACAAGTTTGGGGATTGAAATCGCCAAGTTTTACACACTTTGGGGACCATTAACGACGTTAGGGACCAGATTTGCAAAAACCCAAAATTTTGAGGACCAAATATGCGTAATTTTTGTCCGATGACATTATTTACCATAAATTACAACTTCGGGGATCAATTATGCTACACACATAACTTTGGGGGGCGATTTTGTGCACAATCAAACTTCGGGGACTGGTTTTACCAAAATTGGAAACTATGAAGATCAAAATTGCCAAAAATTGGAAATTTTAGGGACTAAAAATGCATTCCGCCCTTAATCAATACTATATGTAGCATCTGGTTTAATATAATTGATTTTTATATTAAATACTACATTTTGTGGGTTTACGTTAAGTTATAAAACATTTTTTCTTTAATATAATTGACCATCAAAGTTTAAAAAACACGCAAATACGATCCTTTTAGTTTGAAAAATTATAAAAAAATTTATTCTTAAAGTTTGAGAATAACGCATAAGAATATAAAAAATTAACAGCATCGTTAAAATGTTAATAATAAATTGTATTGGTAACTTGACGTGTATTACATACATTTAATTGAAATTCAATTCTTACAATATATAATTTCGCTCAAATACTATAATATTTGCAATTTCTTATTATATTTGCAATATAATAAGTTTGAAATATATATAAAACATTATCTATATGTTTAAATAAATCAATAAATACTAAAATATTTTAAGAAATCAATCATATAAAATGGATAAATTATAAAAAAATTGTGTGATATTTCACTTATACGATATATTAAGTTGGCATTCTCCTGAAATTTGATATTAATATTCGTTCCAACAATATATTGTAATTATAGAATATGGCGATTATGAAATGACGTTTGACTAGCATATTATATGAAATGGCGTACACAAATATAATGGGAGGAGACTATACCCTAAAAAACATGAATAAATCATTTACTATGATTGACAATCTCTCTTATAAATCCAATCAAATTTCATTCAAAATCTAATGTGAAACAATTTGATATTTCAACACAACCTCTAAAGTCCAAATACTTGACAACTTTGACTTGCAAATTGAAATGAACTTGACTTATCCGGTATTGGTAATCATGATTTCGACCAAAACAACTCTGATATAACGTTGAAATTATAGAGTTTGACTAACATGATGCGAGTATGCATAGATATAACGTATAAGAAGAGAAGATCATACCGTAAAATACATGAATAAGTAAATTATTATGGTACACAATCCCTCTTATAAATCAATTCAAATTTCATCACAAATCCGATGTAAGAAAATTTGATATTTCAACACACCCATCAAGTCCAAATACCGACAAGTTTGGACTTGTGGATTGAAATGAATTGGATTTACCGTTATTGATAATTAAATTTTTTGTCAAAGCAGTTCAAATATCATGTTGAAATTATAAAATCTTGCCAAAATTATGATGTGAGTGTGCTTGAATATAACGTATAGTATTTGAATAAATCATTTACTATGTTTCACAATTTCTCTTGTAAACCAATTCAAATTTCATCATAAATTCGACGTGGGACAATTTAATGTTTTCATACATACCAATACCAATTTAATTTTTTATTTTAAAATAATAAATTTATTATTCGGTCGGTTAAGAGTAAAAATATACTATTTAATATTTATGATTTTAGTGAGGATAATCGCTGATATTCGGTTGCCGTAGCATGAAAGACAATGAATTATAAGTGGGAAACCCGAGAATCAGGAGGAAAACCCACGGAGCACCAAACTCATGAAGAATTCACTAAGAATGTTGGTGTAACATATAAGGAGAGAGCTTGTTCTCCTTACTATCTTCCGCCTTCTTTTATAGGGGCGAACATACATTTTTAAAATTACAAAATCTAATTAGAATCTTCTTTTATCACATCAGCCGTCCTTGAGCTGGTTTATATGATTTTTACATGCTTAAAAGTCGTGCAGCGCCGTCTGGAATTGATGGCGCCGCTTTTTTTGACATTAATAACCAACTTATGTCGATTATGTATTTATTGACCGATTGGATGCTTGAATGCCGATCTGACGTTGATGATCGCTATCGGCCATGGCGATCGTTTCACTCAATCACAAGGCGAATGTCAAAATATCGATCGGAGGCAACTGAGAAAATATATCAATCGTCTTCTACCCTATTATTTCACAAAACTCGATCCACCTAACCTGATCCACTATCATAATTTATACATTAACATGGTCGAATCAGTAAAACACACAATCATAACCTAGAATCCCATGTTGGACAAAATACCAATGTCACTAATCCACAAGTATAAAATTATTGCTTATACAGGTATACCAAACGTGCGTTCTTTGGTGCGTGTTTTATTTGTGTTTAAATATATATATATATATTTAATAGCGCTTAATTTGAATTGAATTATCGTGACTAAGTTTGACAATATTATAATATTTGTTAGAAAGTTTAATTAAGCAACCTTCAAGGATGAAGTAGGGGTCTGGAAACTCATAATCATAGAAAACCTGTCCCACATCGGAACTCAGTTATCATTTTTATCCATATATATACCGGAATGATATCACGCCAACACCATCGAACCAGAAGATTAAGAAATAAGAACTACAAGGACTCAAAGTCAACATGGCGGCTAATTCTGAAAATCTTATCAATACATCATCGGAGCAGCCCAAATCCTCCACGCAGTTAGCTTTTGAGGGACTCGGCAGCCTCATTCATCTCCTTCCCACCGGAACTGTCTTCCTTTATCAGTTCCTCAGCCCTCTTTTATCCAATAACGGCGATTGCAGCCCCACTAACACGGCTTTAACCGCCGTTTTAATCGTCTTTTGCGGCTGTTGTTGCTTCTTTTCATCCTTCACTGATAGTTACGTAGACAGCAAGGGAATTAAGCGTTACGGAATCGCAACGAGGAGTGGGATGTTTCCGGGTACGGACGGCGAAGATTTGTCCGATTACAAACTGCGAATTGGAGACTTTATGCATGCGTTTTTATGTCTTCTGGTTTTTGGAGTTGTGGCTTTATTGGATTCAAATTCAGTTCAATGTTTTTACCCTTCGTTTGCGTCGACTCAGAAGACATTGATCATGGCGTTGCCGGCGGTGATCGGATCTATTTCCGCTACCGTCTTCGTATTGTTCCCGAACCAGCGTCATGGAATAGGGTATCCATCTTCCGATTCCGACAAGATTTCCGATTCCGACAAGGTTTCAGATTCATCTCCGGCTTAAAATTGTGATTGCACTATTATAAACATTTCTAATTTCTAATTTCTAATTTGTACTAGGTAAATATGTGATAAATGATAACTACTATTAATGGAATGTTTGTATGATTATTTGGTAGCAATTTTTTAAATTTTGATAAAATTTAGTAAATCTCCTAAATTTACTAAACCGGTGAAATATTCACTTGGTCATTAACAATGCAATGAATTCAAAATCAAACAACAACTCTACTTTTTAAATATACAATACATATTATATAACATTTAGGTGGATGACATAAATCATTTCTCGGGTGGATCGATTCATAATTGAGGATTTTAATTGATAATGATCTCTTCTAAACATAGATATAGAATCCGCAATCAATAGAGTTAAATAGGCTATTAGAGGATATTTAAGAAATGATCGTTTGAATTCTTGTATATATGATTCATTTTTTGTACAAACAATAATACTTTTTCATGAATACAATTATCTATTCATATAACTTTCATTATGAATCAACACATGATATCAATTTTCTTATAAACTATAATATTTATATTTTTACAACCGATGTGAGACAATATTTCGATACTCTCCTTAATTCGAACTGATATTGGTCCGGTTCAAACTTTTTTTAATAGACTCGATAGTGCTCGAGTCATAGGTCGATCTATTTTGTTGATTATGTTCGATGTGTTTTTTTACTAGAGTTTTTATCTAAATTGGTACTGACAATTCTGAAACTCCAATACCATATAGAAATTCAGGATTGAATGATCCGAAAGAATGTTCGTTTAGTTCTATCCATAAATAAATGAATCATATTGAAAAGTTGAGACCAAACCAATTAAAACTATCATAATATAAACCTTTTTATTCGCTAAAATATTTATATTCTTTTTAACAAAGACAATATTTAAACAGTTAAATAGTACGTAGAACCATTAAAAAACATGTCATTTTCATATGCACCTTTCGTACATTTGGCAACTTCTTCTGTTATTCTAAAATCTACTGAATCTTGCAGCCTCAAGAGCAACACAAGCACTAATATACTACAAGGGTTCAAGGTAATCTTCTAAAAAACAGTTCCGTAAAACAAACAGATCGTTCACAAACATCAACCGCTCTATAGCAATAGTAATATCATGAGTAATTAATGTGACATAGTAATATCATGAGTCATTGAATCATAAATTTTTACAAAAACATGTATATTTCAATTAGTTTTATTGATTTCGGTATACCGAATTACTATCTCCCCAATACTCAATAATTCAAACCTCAAACTCGAACATAAACCAAATTCATTTAGAACTTAACACGAACATTGAAAACACTCAAGAACGAATTCGTTCATTCGACTTATCCATGCAAAACCGAGTTTCTGAATATATCCAAAACCGGAACACAAGAAACCATGAAATTTAAAAGCATATAGAAAAGTTGAATATCTCTGGCTAGCTTAAAGAATGCTGAAATTCAGTGGGAAACTATGCATCAACTAGATTTTGAATGTGTACGAGTATGATTGTCATATCATCTGTTCTATTATCATTCTGAAACCACAGTTTGTACGACTCTTTCGCAATCGCATAACACACATCCCGGGGATCAGAATGCTTGTTAACCTGCATTACAATCGAAGAACAAAACATTCGTAAATTCTCATACTCTCTCGTAGCAGCAAGTCAAAAGTTTCTTACCATTTCTACAACAGTTTGGCTGGATAAGAACTCAAAAATTCCATCACTTGCAACGGCGAAAAAGACGTGGTTCGATGTAAGTTGCACAACTGATACTTCCGGATCAGCTATAACACCGATCGACTCAGCCAGGCTGTCACCGATACTTCTCGTAAATGCAGTACCAGGATACATTCCATTCTGTAACCATAACCTAGGGGGATCACTACCCTCAATCTCTTCATCGCCCCAAGACTGAATATTCGGGTCCTTGTTCCCTTCAACTTGATCAACACTTAAAACTCTTGCCCCACAAAGCTTAACTCTTTCACACTCATCTTTTCTAAATGGTGTTTGATCACAAGATAAGTCTTGTGCTTGTAAACTATCCCGATCCTTAACAGCTAAAATTGCCCTTGAATCTCCAACATTTGCTACGTAAAGCTTGTCACCGATGATAAGTGTTGTAATAGCTGTTGTACCACTCATTGAATCAGGAGATAAATATCAAATCAGTAAACAAAATCGGTCAATTTCAACATGTGGAAAGAACAAGGTCAATTGCGAAAAAACTTAAAAAAATACCGGACGTAAGGGTTAAATATAAACGGTTTTGAAACTTTGGGGGCCAACCATGCAATTTTTAAACTTTGAGGGCATGGTGTTTACAAATTTAAAAAGTTAGAAGATCAACCACATACATTATAAAAACTTTATGTGCTTCGTTCGCAATTTTAAAACTATAAGGGCATCGTCTTGACACTATTTCAAAGATTAGAGGTCAATGACAAACACCACTTGATGAGATCCCCGGAACCCGATACCCAGAACATGGTCAGGACCAGGCTTGGCCACAAAAGCCTGAACAGCGTAAGCCGAACTTAGGGGCCCAATCCAGCCCGCGTGAGTGAAGGGCCCATTTAGATCATTTGGCCCGATCGATCGCTTATAGCGATCGGTCCCAAAGTGTGGGGGCCCAGCTTTTTACACATGCCAGACCGATCGGTCCACATATTACATGCATTGCTTCGGGCCACTCTTGCTAATCCCATGCAACGACAACCTTCGACAGCCCTGTCAGAGGCGTGGTCCGGCGAAGGCGTACGAGTCGCCAGCGGACATAAAGTAGCCGGCTAGTAGTGCCGAAATGTCTAACGCCATGCAGCTCTGTGAAGCCATTTCCGGCGGCTGTTCCGCCTGACGTTAGCCGACCTATCCGCAAAGGACAAGCACAAAACGATACCCTACTGTGCATAGTACAGTGAGAGTATAAAAAGGACACTTAGAGTGTGAGAAAATGATTTCTCTTCCTTTTCTCTTCAGAACTTTCGCAGTAAGGAGTTCTCTCGATTTATTTTCGATTCTCCTTTCTCTCTTTGTTGTCTAAGGAACAAACATGCCTTGTATGATCATGAATTTGCTTAGTGGATCGACTAAGGGTACTTCTTTTAGCCCTTAGTCAAGTGGTTTTTCCCTCGTTTTCGAGGTTTTCCACTCTAAAACTCTTACGTCTTTTTACCTTTGATTTGTAATCGTTCTCCACACATCAAACAAATAATAACCGAGTTCGTTTTGCAACGAACCGGTCGACTGTTGACACCCCCGGTTTTCTAACCACAACACCACTCATTTGTTTTAATTAATAATTTTGTTTTAATTAGTAATATTTAGTTTAGTGTATAGAAATATTAGTTTGTTTTAAATAGTAGTATTTGTTTAGAAATATTTAGTTTATTTTTCTAATTAGTATTTGTTTTTTATCGTTTAAAAATATTTAGTTTAGTGTTTAAAATTATTATTCTATTTTTTTGAAAGTGTTGTTGACTATGTTTATAATATTTAGTATATATTTAATTTCAATCTTTGTTCTAATTAGTATTTATATTTTATTGATTAGAAATATTTAGTTTAGTGTTTAGGATTAGTTTATGATTTTTTGTTTAGTATGTTAAAAATATTGAATTTGTTGTTTAATTTTGGTGTAAAATTTTTTATGCAGATATGAGTCGTCGTCGTTCTCGTACTCCATCATTGATTACATTGTTGTATCGTCAAGAACAACATATTAGTAGCGATGTTATTCGAGGTGAACCTGGAGTTGTCTTACAGTTCAAACATGGAGAGTATTACCTGAACAAAATGGGACAACTGAATGATAGAGTGAATGCATACTTGATCGAGTAGGGCTTTTATGGCGTTTTGAAGACCATCAGAATGAGATTATATACTCATATAATGACTGCACTTATTGAACATTGGAGACCAGAAACACACACTTTCTTTTTACCTTTTGGTGAAGCGACCATTACTCTACATGACGTATCAGCGGTGAGGGAAGCAGGAGCCACCGCATTTTCACAAGTGTATGGGTACTGGTCTTCCCCTCACTACACATATCCTGGTCATAGGTTTAATCCACCTATGACCCAACCTCCATCTCATAAGACTCAACCATCTTGCTCCCCATCATACGGTGCAACAAGCCAAGGATGATACTTCTATCAGCATCCTCGACCGAACCCTGAAGTTGGCCATAGTTCGTGGCAACCCCCTTATCAAACGCCAAACAATGCCCCTCGGCCTATTCCCAGTGTGACGTCTCCTTTGCAACGCGGTCGTCGCCCACGTAGAACACAAAGGGAATCATCTAGTAATGTACAGTCGTATGATGACACTATAGATTTTGATTTTTTATGATTAATTAGTATTGTTTCGAATTCTACATAGTAAAGTATTTTTAAAACAATTTTATCTTACAAATAAAAAAATTAATTATCTAGATTCATGTCAGTTTGGATTCTCGTGCTTCGTCTTCGTCCTTCTCTTTTTTTTTGAGCGGGAAGGGTCATGTCATAAAATCCATCAGGGTTAGTTCACTCATACTCTGGCCTTAAGGAGTCCAACACCACATGTTCATATGTCGATCGAAGGGTGTCCAACGTAGAGTTCCGTATTAACATGTTATCCGTTTGTCGACCAATTTTTTTTGCGGCTCTGATTGCATGGGGTTAGTCCACCTATGACCCAACTTCCATCTCATGAGACTCAACCATCTTGCCCCCATCGTATGGTGCAACAAGCCAGAGATGTCACTCCTATCAGCATCCTCGACCGAACCCTTATAAAACGCCACACAATGTCCCTCGGCCTATTCCAGTGTGTCGTCTCCTTTGCAACGCGGTCGACGCCCACGTTCAACACAAAGGGAATCATCTAGTAATGTACAGCCGTATGATGACACTATAAATTTATCAATACCGTCTGTAGCACCCGAGTTTCTGTTAAGTTTGAAAACATTTTTTCGTTGATTGACACTCAAAATTCATAAAATACACAAAATTTATTCTTGAAGTTTGAGAATTATGCATAGATATATAAATGTTAACGGTGTCATCATTTGATGGTTCATAATAAACTATATTGATAACTTGAAATATCTTACATACATTTAATTGAAATTCAAGGATTACAATTGCATATCTTGACTCATATATTATATCATATTTGTAATTCCGTGATTTGGAGGACATGTCATTTCGTAAGATGAAGAGATGTATACAAATTATGGTTATATAAACAAATAAACACCAAAAAAATTTAAGAAATCAAACATATATAAAATGGATAAATTATAAAAAAAAAATTAATTGTGTGATATTTCACTCATATCGATATATTAAATTGGCATTTTCCTAAAAACATGAACAAGACATTTACTATATTCAATATCTCTCTTGTAAATTGATCCAAATTCATTCCAAATCCAATGTGAAACAATTTTATATTTCAACACATTCCCTCAAGTTCAAATACCCGACAAATTTTGATTTGCAAATAGAAATGAATTGTACTATTCCGATATTGATTATTGATAAACAAGATTTTGACCGAACGAACTCTGAAACAATGTTGGAATTATAGAGTTTGACTAAAATTATAACAGGAATCTGAACATATATAACGTATAAGAGAATGAGATCATACCGTAAAAGACTTGAACAAGTCATTTACTATCATCCATAATCACTCTTATAAACCAATCCAAATCTTAGTACAAATTCAATGTGGGAAATTTTGATATTTGAACACACACCATCAAATCCAAATACTTGATAAATTTGAATTTACGAATTGAAATGAACCAGATTTTCCAAGTATCGATATTAGAGCCTTGCCGAAATTATAATAGAAGTATGTACGGATAGAACATATAAGATTTGAACAAAACATTTATTATGTCACAATCTCTCTTATAAACCAATTCAAATTTCACTACAAATTCAATGTGCAACAATTTAATATATCAACACCCTTTAACACACTATCTAACCTAGAATCAGATGTCGGACAAAATACCAATGCCAGTCCGTATTTCCACAAGTATAAAAATATTGCTTATACCAAACGTGTGTTCTTTGGTGCGCGTTTTATGTGTGTTTAAATATATATATATATATATACATATTTAATAGCGATTACTTTGAATAGCGCTTAATAAGATTGAAATTATTATAATATTTGTTAGAAAGTTTAAATAAGCAAACTTCAGGGATGAAGTAGGGGTCTGGAAACTTAATCATAGAAATCCTGTCCCACATCGGAAGTCAGTTACCTTTTTTATCTATATATATACCGGAACGATATGAGGCCATGGGCATCATACCAGAAGATTAAGAACTCCAAGGATTAAAAGTCAACATGGCGAATATTTCTGAAAGTCTTGTCAACACATCATCGGCGCAGCCTAAATCCTCCGTGCAGTTAGCTTTTGAGGGACTCGGCAGCCTCATTCATCTCCTTCCCACCGGAACTGTCTTCCTTTATCAGTTCCTCAGCCCTCTTTTATCCAATAACGGCGATTGCAGCCCCACTAACACGGCGTTAACCGCCCTTTTAATCGTCTTTTGCGGCTGTTCTTGCTTCTTTTCATCCTTCACTGATAGTTACGTAGATAGCAAGGGAATAAAGCGTTACGGAATCGCAACGAGGAGTGGGATGTTTCCGGGTACGGACGGCGAAGATTTGTCCGATTACAGACTGCGAATTGGAGACTTTATGCATGCGTTTCTATGTCTTCTCGTTTTTGGAGTTGTGGCTTTATTGGATTCAAATTCAGTTCAATGTTTTTACCCTTCGTTTGCTTCGACTCAGAAGACATTAATCATGGCGTCGCCGGCGGTGATCGGATCTATTTCCGCTACCGTCTTTGTATTGTTTCCGAACCAGCGTCATGGGATAGGGTATCCATCTTCCGATTCCGACAAGGTTTCAGATTCATCTCCGGCTTAAAATTGTGATTGCACTATTATAAACATTTCTAATTTCTAATTTCTAATTTCTAATTTCTAATTTCTAATTTGCACTAGGTAAAGTTGTGATAAATGATAACTACTATTAATGGAATGTTTGTTTGATTATTTGGAAGCAATTTTTTAAATTTTGACAAAATTTAGGCTGTGTTTTGCACAAATTATGAAAACAGATTATGCATTATAGAATGTATAATCTGTTTTTTGAAACAGAACAGTATCCATTTTAAATTCTAGTTATGAATTATAATCATAATGCATTCTGGTTTTTTAACTATAATGCATAATCAAGTTCAGACTTGATTCTGAAAATGCATTATGCATTCTACTCATTATTTTTTACGAGAAAATTACGACATTGGCCCTCAATGTTTAAGATAATGTAAAAGCGATGTCCCCAAAATTTGTAATTTGCATGAGAACCCCTTGAAGTTTCAAAACCGTTTAAAAATGACTATCGAGTAAATAGTAGTGGTTTTTCGTATAAGTGGTTTTGATAATTTATGCATTATTTTTAAAATTTTCAAAGTTTAGAAACATTGTCATTTCATTTTTTTCAAGGTTAATTGATCAATATAAACTATTGAGACGTTTAAAAATTAACGAGTATTATGATTCAATATAAACGTTTTTGGAAGTTCGGGGATCATCAACGCAATTTTGAAACATCGAAGCCAAAATCACACATTATATCAACTTCGAGACTTTTATGCAATTTACAAATTTTGATGCACCGTCGTACATTGTTAGCTATATTTTTCATATATATACATTTTTTTTCCGAATCAAATTTTCATCGTTTGTATCATAATGAATTCTTTTTTTTTCTAAAATTTGATATTTATATTATCACTTGTTGAGTTTCTTATTCGACAATATCTTTTTCAATATTTTTGTTTTCTTTTTATTATATGATTTTTAAATAAAAAAATATTATGAATTTATTTTGTAATTAAAAATATTATTTTAAAATAAAATTATAATTTCAAATTTAAAAGAAAGAGAGATAATTATTTTTTACAATGTAACTCAATTAAAATTCTACATTTCAATTACAATATTTTTTCAGAACGCTTTTACATTTTATAATTCATTATATGTTTACACATAACACTACACAGATTCTAATTATACATTTTGATTCTGCATTCTAATTATAAATTCTGATTATACATTATATAATTTGTACAGATAACACACTTAGTAAACTTCCTAAATTTACTAAATCGGTGAAATATTCACTTGCTCATTAACAATGATTATTATCAATGAATTCAAAATCAAACAACAACTCTAATTTTAAATATATAATATATATATACATATTATATAACATTTAGGTGTTTTACATGAATCATTTCTCGGGTGGATCGATACATGCGAAGTGGTGTTTGGCTTATCACATGGGCAACTTTGCTTATGAAAAATATAGAAATTTTGGATTGAATGGGTCGGGACTCGGGAGAGTATCCGTTTAGTAGAATCCATAAGGCTACCTGTAAGGGCTGACAAAACAATATGAAAATATGATTTTGTCCGCCCAGTTTTCCGCCATGTCCGCCGATGTGATGCCGTGGGAATATGGTAGGGGGACAAGGGCTTGGGCACCCTTTGTCCGTGGAAATGGTTTTTTTTTATTTTTATATTTAATTATATAATTGATATTATTATATTATATAATCAATTAAATATTATATATTATTTGAAATATTATAATTAAAAATATAATAATTTAAAAAATGATGCATATTAGATTAATTTCATAATTTATATTCATAATTTGTTTCAAATTTGATATTTCGAAAAAATAACAATTTGGAATATAAAATTATAAAAAAGAAACTCAAATTCAAACGAAATAGTTAAAAGTATTAAAGTAAATGTAATATTTAATGAGAAATTGAATAATATATAAATAAAATTGATGAGATAGAAAGATAAAATTAAATTTGTAAAGATAAGATGATGTAGATGAGTGAGAAGTTTTGAAAGTTGAGAGATAATATGATGTGAATGTGAGAGAATGATGATGTGTAGAGAGATTTATACGACAGAAATTGTTTGGGCGCGGACAAGGTTAAAGGTAAACTAAGACTCTCTTTAACGGCGGACATGTCCGCCTCTTTCTCCTCGACGACCCATGGTTACATGGGCGCCCGTATTTCTACGGAACAATACGTTCTGCGGACAAGGGCTTCGGCGCCCATTGTCTGCGAAAATACTGTTCATTTGCATTTTAAATATTTTTTTTATTTAAAATATAATTTTTAATAAGTGAATAATAAATATATTAATATAAATATTATATAATTTATAGTTTTATTTTAATAATATAAATATGTAATTTTAGGTAAAATTAGACCGTTTCGAAATTGAAATATTAAAAACGAGTACGAAGCAATGAAAATAAATACAATCGAAATATTGAAATATAATACATACAACGATATAAATTTTAAAAAAATAATGTTTAATTATCGAGATTATCGAAATTTAAAATATTAAAATTAAAACGTAATATTTATTGATAAATTGAATAGTACATAAATAAATTTGATGTGATAGAAAGATAAAATGAAATTTGGAAAGATGAGATGACTTGGATAAAAGAGAAATAAAAAATTATGTGGATAAGTGAGAAATTTTAGAAGTTGAAAGAGAATATGATGGGTAGAGAATTATGATGTGTAGAGAGATTTATGCGGCAGAAATTGTTTTGAGAGCGAACAAGGTTACAGGTAGCCTAAGAGAAGTGTTGACATATCCATAATTGAGGATCTTAATTGATAATGATCTCCTCTAAATATAGATATAGAATCGACAATCAATAGAGTTAAATAGGCAATTAGAGGATATTTAGGAAATGACCGTTTGAATTCTTGTATATATGATTCATTACTTGTACAAACAAGAATATTTTTTCATGAATCTAATTATCTAGTCATATAATTTCCTCTCTAACATTCATCATAAGTCAACACATGATATCAAATTTTTTATAAATTAGAATATTTATATTTTTACAACCGATGAGACAATATTTCAACACACCCCCTTAATTCGAACTGATATTGGTCCGGTTCAAACTTGTTTCAATAGACTCGATAGTGCTCGAGTCATAGGTCATTCTATTTTGTTGCCTATGTTCGATGTATTTTTCTACCATAGTTTTTATCTAAATTGGTACTAACAATTCTGAAACTCTCTCTGAAGCTCCGATACCATATACAAATTCAAAATCAAATAAACCACCAGAATGTTCGTTTAGTTCTATCTATAAGATAAGTGAATCATATTGAAAAGTTATAGGCTAAAATATTTATATTTATTGGATCATTAATTTTTACAAAAACATGTATATTTCAATGAGTTTTATCGATTTCGGTATACCGAATTACTATCTCCCCAATACTCAATAATTCAAACCTCAAACTCGAACATAAACCAAATTCATTTAGAACATAACACGAACATTGAAAACACTCAAGAACGAATTCTTTCATTCGACTTATCCATGCAAAACCAATCCGAGTTCGAGTTTCTGAATATATCCAAAACCGGAACACAAGAAACCATGAAATTTAAAAGCATATAGAAAAGTTGAATATCTCTGGCTAGCTTAAAGAATGCTGAAATTCAGTGGGAAACTATGCATCAACTAGATTTTGAATGTGTACGAGTATGATTGTCATATCATCTGTTCTATTATCATTCTGAAACCACAGTTTGTACGACTCTTTCGCAATCGCATAACACGCATCCCGGGGATCAGAATGCTTGTTAACCTGCATTACAATCGAAGAACAAAACATTCGTAAATTCTCATACTCTCTCGTAGCAGCAAGTAAAAAGTTTCTTACCATTTCTACAACAGTTTGGCTGGATAAGAACTCAAAAATTCCATCACTTGCAACGGCGAAAAAGACGTGGTTCGATGTAAGTTGCACAATTGATACTTCCGGATCAGCTATAACACCGATCGACTCAGCCAGGCTGTCACCGATACTTCTCGTAAATGCAGTACCAGGATACATTCCATTCTGTAACCATAACCTAGGGGGATCACTACCCTCAATCTCTTCATCGCCCCAAGACTGAATATTCGGGTCCTTGTTCCCTTCAACTTGATCAACACTTAAAACTCTTGCCCCACAAAGCTTAACTCTTTCACACTCATCTTTTCTGAATGGTGTTTGATCAGAAGATAAGTCTTGTGCTTGTAAACTATCCCGATCCTTAACAGCTAAAATTGCCCTTGAATCTCCAACATTTGCTACGTAAAGCTTGTCACCGATGATAAGTGCTGTAATAGCTGTTGTACCACTCATTGAATCATCTATTTCATTGTTTTTGTGAAGTTCATCATTAGCTACGGAAAATGCAGAATTATATGCCTTCACAGGATCATCTAACAAGGCCTTATCATTCTCTAAGATCTCAATAAGCCTATGGTTAGCAAAGTTAGAACACTGTGTGCCTGTAACACCATGCCCATCAAACACACCAAAGAAATGTACATTTGGATTACCCTGAAGATTTGTTCTAATGCAATAACTATCTTGATTTTCCTTATCAGGAGAATCAGGGTAATGTCCAGTTTGGCTAAGCACACAATAAGATAACTTGAAATTGGAAGATGGAACATCAACAAACTCAAGGGTTGCATTTTCAAGAACAGGAGAGGAATTTGCTTCTGGATGAACACCTAATTCTTCCTTATCATCGTCTGAAGATGGAGGGTATCTTTTACAGCACTTGCTGTGAAAGCAGCTCTTCATTTTGCTGAATCTAAAAGACTTTGGGAAAATCTTCATTTTTGAACACCGATTTGGAAGCCCAAGTCCTGAAAAACACTTAGCCATGGCTAAAAAAGACTTCTCTTCATCCAAAAATCCAACTTTTGATAATAAAATTGTCAAAAGGATCTTTCCATATAATGAACAGAAAAAAACCCTTCGTTGGTGTGGCTACTTTCTTGGCTGAATCTGAACTACCAAAATGTCAAGCCTCCAACACCAGCAAACCCAATAATCAACGAAAATTCTCACAGAACAGAATCATTGGCGATGAAATTGGAAAAAACAACAAATCCCTCGAACAAAGCCCTAATTCCAACCCAAATCAACATCCTTATTTAATCAAACAACATAATGGGTTTAGTTCTTTCTTCCGACGCTCTCCTCATTGAAAATACGGCGGCTGTTCCTTGTAAACCTACAAATTTCCTCAGATTGAAGCCGGCCTCAATTGTAGGGAAGAAGCCAAGAAGATCCGGAACGGAAAAATCAGCCAAAAATCAATTTAAATAACAATATATTTTGTGTTTCAATCTTTTTATTTGTGTTTACAAAAATTTCATTTTTAATTTTTCAAATTTAATCATTTAAATTAAAATATATGATATATGATCAATTTTAGTATAAAATTATTAAAACTATATAATTCAAATAATTGTTATTACTTAAGTTTAATCATTCATAAATCATCTATTAAATTAGACATATTTTGGATTTTATACTAAAAATAAAGGTGATACGCAAATTTGGTTATTGTAGTTGTCTAATTTTAACAATTTTGATCTCCACACTTTAGCAATTGTGCAAATTTGGTTCATGTAGTTTCTTTGTGGTAGAATCAATCCTTATAGTTTATCAATGAAACAACTCAATTTAAAAAAAAACGATTGAATCATTATTTAAAAATTTATATGAAATTCAAAATCCAATTTTATCCAACTTTTAAAAACATTGAGTTTGTTTGGTTCAACTTTTAAAAATTGAGATACGTTGAACTGCGGTGAGATGTCGTGAAGTATAGTGAGACGTGATGATAATAAATTTTGAAAATATTTGGTAAAATTATAATATCATAATCATATTTATACAAAATATCAATATACTCTTATATACATATATATAATATAATCATATTATAATTAATAGAACAATATAAATTAATTTTTTCTTAAATTACATAATATCACAATTAGTTTTAATAGTTGAGATGAAATCTCGTCGTTAGTTTTAATGGTTATGATGATATCATGACTTTTTAACGAAACATATCACAAATTTGTTTTTATTTTGCACGCTTAAAAAAATCACGATTTGAATATCTCAACAGACATCACTAAAAATTTCAATGCAGAACTAAACAAACCCCATTGATAAAACATAATACATGAATGTTTGAAATGATCCAATGACGTTCCTTGATTTCCTACAAAAATCTTGAATAAAAAAATATATTTTTCTATTATTGTAGTTAATTTTCAATGATCGATCCCTTTTCTATTTTCCTTCCAAATAAAATGCTTGTAATAAACAAAACAAAACAAAACAAAACAAAACCAAACTTCTCTGGCCTGCCGGAGCTCCGCTTCTTCCTCCTTCCTCAGCCTCCTGTCGCTCGTTTTCATTCCACAACCTCCGATATCCTTCTAAATACGACAGTCCCTTCGTTTCGTTAAGCCCCGGTTTTTCGAAATGATCACACATGTAAATCCTCAATGAATCAAACCATCCACATTGTAATGCCTCTCGATATAAACTACATTTTGTCGATTTTGCAGCATTCGTCTTGCCCCGGTAATGTTTCCTTTCATTTCCTTACGATTCAATGGAGCCAAAGTTCCTGTCATTGATCAAAACCACATTTCCATATCTAAACTTCACTATGCACAAATTCAACGCTAGTCGAGTTCACGGTAAAACATATCAAAGTCTATTCGTCAAGCATTGGATCAAGCGTACCGTTGGTAATGGATTTGGACTAGCCATCGAGACGAGAATGAATTTGCCTGCTGGATCAGAATAAACAGCATGAATCAAGTACAGAGAGATTGCTCCATTTGTAAAGAATTAATATCCAGATTCTCCACAATATCATGACAAGCGATTCCATCAAGCAAAAACCCCATTTTCAGCAAATAACTATGAATAAAGTAAGCGCAATCGAACTGATTCGCATCAAATATGAATTCAACCAGCCCCAAAAGTGCTTTAGTTGGCTTGTAGTTATTATTGATCATGTAACACAAGCATTCAATCGCTTCTGAAAATTTCTCTTGTTTACTTAGCTCGAATACTAAAGGTTCGAGATAAAGATACGGAGGTTTTAAGCCAATTTTGTGCATATCTTTCCATAACGCATTAGCTTCTTCCAAATATCCATCCTTGCAGAGTTGTGTTATCAAATGTGCTAACGAAGAGGTAGAAGGCTTGATGCCCTTCGTTAAACTATCGTATAGAACAAACACGGCTTCAATCGTCTTTCCCTGTTGAATAAAACCATTGATAAGAACACTGTAAGTTACATGATCTCGAATAATACCCTTTTCGTTCATCTCTCCGAATAGAACATGAGCTTCTTCAACTTTTCCACTAAAACATTGACCATATATCATGGTGTTATAAGTTGCGGTAGTTTCCCCGTAACCCTTTTCAAGCATCTCATTATGAAGCTTCTCAGCTTCATGAACACATCCGTTTTTCCATAATCCATCGAGCAAAGCATTGTACGAGTGCTCGTTAGCAGTAATTCCCTCGTTGATCATCTCGATCCACAGTTCATGAGCATTTTTTACCTTTTTTTCTCGACAAAGAGCACGGATTAGAGTCGTATACATTACAATGTCGGGAGAATACCCTCTCCTCTTCAACTCATTAAAGATTATGAAACCTTCATAAATCCTTCCCTGTTTGCATAACTCATGAATAATCACCTGGTAATTATAAATATCCAATTTAAGACCATTTGCAATCATATGATGAAGAACTGCTGATGCTTTACCAAAGTCACCACACTTACAAAGAGCTGATATTAACTTGTTTACGAAAATTCTAGCCGGAAAATGACCGGCATCCATAACCTGCCGAAGAAGCTCATAAGCTTTAACAGCATTATTCTCCAAACAAAAAGCTTGAATATTGCAACCAATTGTACTCATATCTGTTTCGACACCAGATTCGACCATCTCTTCTTGAAGTTTACAAAGAATATCACCTCTCCCTGCTTCGACAGAGCACGATAAAGCTAAAGTCCATGTACTATGAGAAATGGAATAATCAATCTCTCTTAACCTTTTAATAACATGGATCACCTCCTCAAAAGACCCTGCTTTACATAAGCAACGTACATACAACTCCAGATTATTGGGCTCAGGTTCAAAACCTGTATCATCAATCAACTTTTTTGCATAATGAGCAACATTAGCTTTCACAAGCCTTTTAAAAATCATATTATAGAGAACAGCGTCAAATAAGAAACCATTTAGAGAACTAAGCCAGTAATACAAACGGAGAGATAAAGATACATTACTCTCTGATCTCAGAATCCATTTGTACACTGAAGGATTTACAAAATTCACTGAAGGAAAATTCTTCAAAAGTTTATCTTCCCATTTGGGGTTTTCCCCGATAAATTTAGATACCTCTTTTGTAACCTCAATAATATCAATAAAAATTCCATTTCTTGTAATCTTATCATTACGACAAGGGTACCTCTGTGCAGTATCTTTAGAAATTTCTTTAGCATCACTTGCGCCCAAGATCCGATTTTCCACAGAAATATCATCTGGGTTCCGATGATCATTCGTTAATTCACCAGATAATCCATTTTCAAAACTGAGTTTCTGGATTTGAGAGGCATTGCATTGCAGGAATCCATTCCTCTGGCAAGCCCGTAAGTTTGATAGAAGATAAGGAAAACCACGCCATTTAATTACCATTCCCAATGCCTTTTCTCAGAGACCCAATTGAAATAATAGTAGCAGAGTTAGTAGAAAGAATGAATAAAAGGGATCGCTATCGAATTTGGATCCCGAAGGTTCACCAGTGAGCGGAAAAGCACGGTTGCCGGTGACGGATTTCATCGTAGGGTTTGCTCCCCAGTTCTATATCTGAATCTTCAATCCTGAAACCTCATTTTCCTACCTTGACCCTTCAAAAGTTTCCTATAAGAAGTACTGACCAATCAAAAGGCGGTACTCTGTACTTCACTTGGACCAGCGTTGTAGCTGATTATGTTCCAACGTGGAAAGACACATACATTTGTCATATGTGGGCTAATTCACTATTTTATAAAATATAAACCATCATAAATATTTACTTTAATTTTATAATTTGATCTAAACACGAATTTCAATATGTTACGTAATTATTAATTTCTAGAATCATTTTTATTTAAGTGAAAAGTATGTACACATATAAGAAATAAAAATAATAATATCACACCATAAAAAATTTATTCGTGTTTGAATTGTTCGTGTTTATATTTATTCGTTCAACAAAACAATCTCGAATAAACTAGTATATGTTCACGAATATTCGAATTTGTATATTATTTCTTCACAAACACTAAAAAAACAAATTCAAACACAAACTTAACCCCAAACGAGCATATTCAAACACAAATGAACATGAATACAAACACGAAAACAATCATAAACACGAACAAAATTCTAGAAATATAACAATATTGGAACAAGTTTTTCGTTCGAATTAAATATGAATATCATACAAATTAATGAAATAAAAGCCTTACTTGTAACCAGACAAATCTATCTACCCTTCAGACAAGAACACAATTTCAGAACTTTAATGTCTGAAACTTTTGACGAGGCTTACAAGAACCCATCTTTGGTGCTTCTACGTGTATAAATCTTCCTTCTAAGAACTGGCAAATTCAAGTGAAATTTAAAGCTCAAATTCAGGTGAAATAATTAGCATTTATGAATCAAAATTACCTCTCCATTTAGTTCTTCCAATGCTGCTTCACCATCTTCCTCGTTAATAAACCAGACATAACCATATCCAAGAGATTGCTTCGTTATCTTATCTCTTATCACTTTTACTGTAAAACTTCATAAAATCAACTCTAGAGTATAAAATCTACAGAGATTAATCAAGCTGCACCTTTACTGATTTCTCCAACTCTCGAAAATGCTTCCTTCAGGACAAACTCTGTAGTTGATTGTGCAAGGCCTGTGTAATAACATTACAAAACTTAGGTTTTTTTTCTTAAGAAGCAAAATCTGGGGTCTAGTTTTGAAACCCACGAGCAGGAGATCTGGAATGATGAAGAATTCACCTTTGACGAAGATTATTGCATTGGAGGAATTAGCCCCTTTGTTAACTCGACACGGAGAGTGAAACTTTGAGCCGCGTTCAGCCTTCTGGGTCACGGAGTTGCCGTATTTCGAACGTGAAATCGTTGAAGCTTCAAGATTTGGGGTTTTGAAAATTTGGGTTTTCGTTGAAATGATGTGAATTCGAAATCTAGGGTGAAAAATTGGGGAAATCGTCATTAGTGCCATTGATTCAGAACCATCAAGTTTTGGGAATTAGGGTTTTCGCTGAAATGATGTGATTTGCTTGATATTTCCGAAATCTAGGGTTAAAAATTGGGGAAATCGTCACTAGCGCCATTGATTCAGAACAATCAAGTTTGGACGCAGTTGGGCCTTAAGAATCTAATTTCACACTGTGGATAAACTCGGAAGAAAAGAACAGAAACCGAGAAGGTTGACCGGCGATTTCTCTCTCAGATGGGCTGATTTAGGGTTTAGGTTTAACAGGTTCTGTAAATGGGCTTCCCGAATCGCGATCCGATTCAAGATTGGATTTAGACTTCATTTTTAACATTGAGAAGAAGCTTGATAGCATTTCAGTTACTAGAAATATATTCTCCTGGACGCTCCAGTTCATCTCTGTCTCTGTGTTCCATGCTTTGAATTACAGTAACTCTACATAAATACATTCTATTTCCCAGTTTTATGTACAGAAACTGTGGAAATGAACTGAAACACCAGTCAAATAACTGTCCAGTTTGCTGTTTATCTTCAAGTTTGCTGATGATCAAGAAACACAAATACGAAAACTGACATGGATAAGATTGACTATTTTATTAAATTTCTAGAATCAAATAAAACATATGAGAGAGAAGACCATCACTAAAAGATTTGAACAAATCATTTACTATGATCCACTTTCCCTCTTATAAACTCATCCATCACACTTTAATTTTCCGATGTGGGTCAAACTTTATCATTTCAACACACCCTCTCAAGTCCAAACATATGACAAGTTGAACTTTATCATTTAAACAAGTGGATTATCAATCAACAATTTCATTAAATCGGACTAACCCCGATAAGGTCACTCAGGATTTTTCCGAACTCATTCCAATATCATGTTGAAATTATAGAGTCTGGTCACAATAACGACGGGAGAACGTAAACGAACGAGATTAAAGAGAGAAAACCACACATTTAAAGGAATTGAACAAGTCATCCATATCATTCTTATAAACTCATCCACCAAACTTTAATTTTAGGATGTGAGATATTTTAACATATTTTATTTTCTTTTTTGAATTTCAGTCAAAAAGGGGACCTCTGCAGTTTCTTTTACTCCTCGAACTTTCTGAATGATACTTTAACAAAACCAACAACTCCCCATTTGTGTGGTGAGATATATTAGATGTAATGAATATTTGAATATCTAAATAAACTATAAGGATAATTATATTTTAAGAATCAAAAGTAAAGATGAATTATTTATATCTCAATACGTGATGGTGTTACAATTAGTTTTAATATTGTAAGATTCCTCAAGGATGACAGACACCTTAGACGAATTTAAACATCGATTATAAATGGTGAATGATTAGTTGGTTCTATGATAACCCATCAATACTTACACAAACCATTTTTTTTAGTAAAGTGATAAGGATACAGTGAAACCTAAAAGTTGATATTGTTCACCCTATAATAGAGACATCACGCTTGATTCAATGTTATGTTTATGTCTATGGAAATGTAAAGTTGTAAGAACTGTGTGAGAGTTATTAGAGATAGTTTAATCCAAAACAAAAAAAATCGTGTCGGAGCAAGACTCGTTTTCTAGTTTGTGTGTGGGCAACATCAATGGGTACGCAGAATCCATAAGGAAGGTTTGTGTAAGACTCATCGGGAGTGTCAATGCACTTTAGGTGAATCCCAACATTATCTATAGACAGAGAACAATTAGATGTTAAGTATGATAACTCGTCAATACTTACATGAGATTTTTCCTTATCAAAATGATAAGGATTCAGTGGACCGTAAAGTTGAGTATGTCACGCTTGAGTAGAGGCATGATGACTAGTAAAATCATGAGGATTAGGTAAAAATCATTATAACTAGTTTTGTTCAAAACGAATTACATCGTACAAGTGGGAAGCATGCCGTTATAAATATTAGATGTGAAATAATAATTTTTTACGTTTAACAAAAATCACAATTCGAAATCTCACATTTATTTTGATTGGATAACCAAACGAACTCATTAACATGACAATCCCAAATATATTAATAGATAGTCATTTGTGGATTCCTCCTCATCTTCATTACATTAAGATGGAAATCACATTTGTATTATAATCTCGGGAGAATTTCGAAATTCCCCATTTATTCGGATTCCATTTAACGTGATAATAATGTAGAATAAAATGAAGAAACACAAATAAAAAAAATAATGTCACTTATAAAATTCGACTAACGCAAGAAGAATATATATAATTAATACTTATAACGATGTTCATTATATTATCTATTTCTATTATTTAGACTATGATCAAACTATGAAAGTTCAATCCCACCATTGAGTATCCAATGATATACAAACTAATATTTATTAAATATTATTATCACAATCATTCGATCGATATCCTTAGATCGATTTTTTTGATTAATCAAATCAGTTGATATTACCAATTCATATTAGTTTTTCCTCTGATTTGATCGATCGTTAAAGTGACTATAGTGTTATTTCAAGTCGGTAAAAAAATCGAATAATATTCGACCTAGATTCCTAATACATAAATAAAGTGTTATTTACCTAGTCACATGTTATTCTTCACATTTTCAGACAAAACTCCAAAAGAAAATTGCTTCTGAATCTCTACAACACTACACAGCTACTTCCCATTCCAATCTTGTCGTTTCTTTTTTCTAAAAACATTATTGTCTTGAATAACGACAAAATAATGATTTGACTGCTATACCCTTGACTCTTTCGTTACAATGTTATTCATCACATGGGTATTCTGGGAATTTCGTTTTACTAACGTGCATAAATTGGTTTTAATTTACATATTTTAATTGGAAAGATATTACTGTTTTACCCTTGTCACTTTCAATCACAATGTCATTGATCACATGGGTATTCTGGGAATTTCACTTTACTTAACGTGCAGAAATGGGTTATAATTTACATATTTCAACAACAATATAAACCAATGATACTTTTGGAAAGATATTACTGTTTTGCCATTATCTCTTTTAATTACAATGTCATTTATGAAATGGGTATTCTAGGAGTTTCAACTAACGTGCAGAAATGGGTTATAATTTGGATATTTCAATAACAATCAAATCAATAATACTTTTGAATCAATTTGACTTTTTTGCCCTTGTCTATTTTGCTACAATGTCATATCACGTGGGTATACTGGGAATTTCATTTTAGTAACGTGCAGAAATGGGTTTTAAGTTAGATATTTCGATAACAATCCAAATCAGTAACACTTGAATCGCTATGACTGTTTTGCCCTTTGACTTTTCGTTACAATTCAATTCATCACATGGGTATTCTGAGAATTTCACTTTACTAACGTTCAAAAAATGTTTTAACTTAATCTAAATAAATAATACTGTTTTGGACCCATATGAATCTATCATATTTTTATCACATATATATTAGTACGACTAAAATACCGACTAAAATAACAGCATACACATGCTGTTGTTGGAACTCAATTATTTCTATATAAAAGTTAAATCACAATAATTAACATCTATAATATAAAATTGGGCTAATCATAGTTGTTTCAATATTCATATGTGACTTGTTAGTATAAAATATAATATCGAACGAAACATACTATCAATAGGATAGAACGTGTTCTTTGGATCTACTTTTAAAAGAATACGATGTGGTGAAGGTGATAAGTTATAGTGATATTTGGTGAAAGATGATAATTAAATTATACATGAGATGATCGTGAATATATTAAATTATTTAACTAAATATGATATCATAATCGTGATTTGTTTGAAAATAATAATATATTTTATTTATATAAAAATAATATTTATAGTTTAATTAATAAAAGTGAAGGACAATTAGTCACATGTAAATCACGAGCGTGATGTATCTGATTATAACAATTGTAATGAAAACTAAGATTTTTTAGTGATAAAAATACCTTATGTTTTGTTTACGTTAAAAAAATAACGATTTTGTGTTATATTACATTTCAATAGACATTCCAAACATGATTATTACATGTAGTAAATCGGTTGAGACATAGGAATCGTGTGTAGCGAGGTAACAAATACCTTCAAAACCTCAAAGAAGACAAAAGTCGTTGCAGTCCCTCAAATCAATAAAAAGAGAAAGGGTAATCCCGTAACTTAATATATGCTACCTCAATTCTAAAATCATTTAACTAAATAAATATGTTATAATAAAGAATATATATGTTATTTTAAAATTATATAAATCGATATATGTTCCTGGAAGTGGTATGACCTTGTAAGGACATTTCTTTGACCAGTAAATGATGTAACATTTAAAGTAATGGTACATTATTGGTGGTTGTATTTAATTATTATTTTCTATATTTAAAAAAATAAGCAAAAATGTAAAATATTTACATTTAATAAATTATTATATTTGGAAGAAGAAACTAGGTGACCATCTGTCAGTGTTGGCAGGCAATAAACCATTAAATGGAACAGAATTGGGAGTTAACCATAGTTAAAGTGAAATGACAAACTAGCCCCTTAACCATGGTTAAGTACAATCTAATCTAAGACCAGACAGTTTAGTAAGGAAGTTTATAGGTGAGTTCATCATTTCATATTCAGTCCGTTAAGGAAACTTGAGGAATCCATGAAAATGGCATGTAATGAAGAAAAGTGTAAGAAGTAGCGGAGCCCGCACCTGCCTTGTCTGAGAGGACGCACGGCCCTTATCATCTTCATTTTCGCTCATTTCTTCTTCTTCTTCTTCTTCTTCTTCAGTTCTCAGTTCAGTGTCTGCAATTTATTTGGAGGTAGCTTTCTATATCTTTATTCTCTGCAATAGAGGAGGTTTTATTTAATGTTGCTCAACAACCATATCAGAGTCTCTTTCTTTCTCTCTGTGAGTTTTCGTTTTCTGGGAAACTGACCCCATCTTTCTTTTTGATTTTTCTTGAAATTTTCACTGTTGCAGATCTAACCCATTTGATTTATTGTCACTGGTTTTGATCTGAGTCTTCAAAATGAGTAAACAAGAGTTCTTGAAGATCCAGGTGAGCTTCTTCTTCATCTTCTTCTCTGTAACTTTTTGTTCTGTCGGTGGGTTGTTTTTTGCCTTGTTCATAGTCTCTCTGGTTTTGCTTGTAACTGCAGACATGTGTATTGAAAGTCAATATTCACTGTGAAGGCTGTAAACAAAAAGTGAAGAAAACCTTGCACAAGATTGAAGGTATGCTCTTTGCTTTACCTTGATGATTGATTGCTTCTGTTTTCTTTGAATGCTTTGATGAAAAGAAGTTTTGGGTCCGGTCAAAAAGTAGATCTTGGAAACTTTGTGATTTTTTTACCTTTTGTCATCATTCTCTGTAGGTGTGTACACAATCGCCATAGATGCAGAGCTTGGAAAAGTTACAGTTTCTGGTAATGTCGATGCTGCTACACTTATCAAGAAGCTCAACAAGAATGGGAAATTTGCAGAGATTTGGGGAGCACCTAAGCCGAGTAATGTCAACAGTAATAATCAGATGTTCAATCAGCTGAAGAATCTGCAAATTGGGAATGGTAACAACAAGAATCAGTCTAAAAAGGGACAGATGAATCCACAGATAATGAAGGGGTTTCAAGATCTGAAGAATCATGTTCCTCAGATGAAGGCACCTGGGAATGATAAGGATCAGAAATCCGTGAAATTTACCTTACCGGAGGAGGAAGATTTGAGTGGTGATGATGATGATTTTGAATCTGATGAATTTGATGATTATGAAGATGATTCTGATGATGATGAGTTTGAGGATGAAGTTGATCCTCCTCCTGTTAACAAAATGAAGCCCTTAACTGGAAATACTCCCCAGATGATCATGAAAAACATGATGAATGCTCAGCAAGCCGCGAAGAAAGGAGGCCCCGGTAACGCCGGCGGTGGTAATATCCCTATTCAGTTCAATTTCGCTGCAGGAAATGGGAAAATCAACGACGGTGGTGGTGGCGGCAAGAAAGGTGGTGGTGAAAATCCCAATAAAGGTGGGCCTCCCCCGGGAAACAAAAACAACCGTCCCAGTGATGGAATTCCGAACAAGAACGGCAGCGGCGGCGGCTCTGGTAATGGTGGTGGGGCTCCCAATTTCATGAGTAATAATGGGTCAAAGAAGAGTATGAATGATGGGCCCCATGGCATGCCAAACATAATGCCAATGAATGCTCCTGCTGGCATGATGAACATGGCCATGCCCCATCCCCAAATTAACCAAATCCCTAATTTGAAATCTTTCCCGACCGGCGATCAAATTACCGGTAACCCATACCATCAGCAACAACAATACGCAGCGATGATGAACGCGCAAAGATCCGCAGGTAACGAAAGGTTTCAACCTATGGTTTACGCCCGACCACCGCCAGCTATCAGTTACATGCCGACATCGTCCTATCCTCCACAATCTCCATACCCATATTATCAAGCACCAAGATACAGTGATCGCGGCGACGATTACGCAATGTTCAGTGACGAAAACACTCAAAGCTGCCGTATAATGTGAGATTCCGATCGCCGGCGATGATTTCTGAGTAACGTAAAATCGTTTGATGGAGTTTACTAGATGTGGATGGTGGTGCAGTGGGATGACGTGACATATCATGTTATAAATATATATAATATATACCTTGAAATGAAATGGTGTTTTTATCCTTTTAAATTTTCGTCTTTATATTATTTTAATTGACCATATACACAAATTCGTTTTTGTGAATTCAATGTCGTAATTTTAACAAAAGAAGTCCAATTTTGAGATTAAATTCAATTATATGTTAAGATTGATATTGCAAAAAAATAAAAATTGGGATTAGGAATCCTCAAAGTATTTAAATTTTTTTAAATGTATACATTATTTTCTTAATAGTTTATATAATGGGTGATATTTGTATACGTCCCCAAAGTTACGGGCTGTGTAAATGGTATTCTCTCCAAGTTATAAAATTACAAATATGATACATTTTTTGAATTAAAATATGCATTTTTAGCCCTCAAACTTAAGTTAAATACAAATAAGACACCTCAAGTTTACAGTAATATTTATCATTGACACTTTAACGAACTCGTAAATTTATAATATTTCATGCACAATTCTCGAACATCAAGGGTAATTTTTATATAATTTTTCAAATGGTCTTATTTGTATACTTTGTGATGAGTTTTCAAACGGTTTTTACTTTACAGGAACCGGGTCCTAAAATTTCAGAGGTAAAAAACAAACGATATTGATAAGTTTAGATGTTATTCTTGCAATTTCGTAAGTTGAATGACATACATTTTATATAACACGTAAGTTGAGGATTAATTATGTAATTTTTTATTTATATAATGTTATTAATTAATTTGTACATATAATAGAAATATTTAATAATTAATTACGAAGAAGATCTGAGAATCTAACGGCGGTGATGCGTACAACCTAATTTCTGTACAGAAGAGTCGGATTCGAGTCCCATCATCTTAATACAAAAGGACGACCCAGTGGCCAGTACTAATAATTCATTATATTTTAAAAAAACATTAACTAATTACTTAAATATATTTTAATAATTCAATGTAATTTAAGTTATCATATCAAAATTTCATCAATTAAAGTTGATCTGATATTATTTAATTTTAATAATATCAAAATACATGACTATATAAATATATATATTTCGTGATTTTTGAAAGTATTTTATAATAATTTTAATTGAGAATGGATCTTTTTATTGCTTGATTAAATAAAAAATGTTTTGTGATATATGATTTGTGATATCAAATAATTATTTTTATATTTAAAATGTGCTTATTTTATATGAAAACATGTATATAATTATTAGGATTATTTTGAATTTTAAATAAATTCTAAACTCAATTAATTTATATTTTTATGACCGACACCCTTAACAACATGTTAATCAATCTACTTCATTAAAAAATCACCTACAAGTACAATATCCATAACTTAAGGAACCTTCTAGCAATATATTATTATTTTTCGATATTATTATTGGGACCCGAATTTCAAAATAGTACAAGAGCACATGGCATAATTAAATACATGCACACTCCCCTATATTCCTGTCTCACTCTGACATTTCAAATTAATTACCCTCTTGCCCTCCTTAAATTAATAATTTCCCTTATTAGAGCTCAAATTCCAAGGCTAAAATTCGCTGGGGACTTTTCTGCAATACTAAATAATTAACAATAATTATAAACGTTTCCAAGGCATGGCTTTGGAAAAGCCAGTTAAAATATACACTATTTTATTTAAATTTAAAATACTTATTTCTTTAATATTTATTTTTTAATTAACCTCCACAAATTTATTACGACATTCAAATTTTGTCCTTATTTTGGAATTTTTTTTCCTCATTGTGTCACATTTTATATCTAAAGTATGAAGATAAAAAATCGTACCTTATACTTTCTAGGTTTGGGATAAAACTAATCATTAAATTTTTATTTATATGATACATTTAATTCCTAAAATTTTAAATTTTTACGATGAGTTCCTTAGCCAAAATCAAATTGCATAGACGAATTTTATGTATTTGGAGATATGTTTCCTTAAATATTGCCAAGTTAGATAACTAAATTAACAAAACTATAAAGTTCAGGGATTAAATTGTCAATTACAAATTATATGGGGCAATTTCGTAAAAATTGTAAAATTGGGAACTAAATTCGATATTTTCTATTTATACCATATTGAATCTTTAACCTACAACTTAAATTCCTTTTTAGAGTTACATATAATTAACGATTAACCAAAATAATGAAATAATGAGAACTAAATTCAAGTCTTATCCATTTAAATATATCTTCTTACAAAAGTGGTAAGAAATTGTCCCAATATACTTATTAACACAAAAAAATGGTCTTGTTGCAGCAGCAAAGCATATACACCAATTGAAAAGAAGCCATTAAAGATAAACCGTGGTATAAACTGAAGTCTGGGTGACTTTTTAACCCTGGTTAGTTCCTGAATGTACGGATGAGTCAAGATTCAATAAAAACTTGAAACCAAATCAACAAAAAAACAGCCAAGTTTTGTATGTTTAGTACCTCGAAGAGTTAGCTCATATGCTCGAAGTTGTCGCATAAAGCCGGTATTAGGAGATATTTCGGGCCTTTTGGACTTCACATGGTTTAGAGCTTCAGATAAACTCATGTGATTCTTGAACATCAGATAAGCAATAACGATAGTTGTGCTGCAAATTTACACAAAACGAATCGATCATGTTCAAAAAATTAGCACAGAACAAGCTCGATTTTTTACGTTGTTCATAGAAAACTCAAAAATCTAGTCTACTAGAAGGTACTAATATCATAAAAATGAAGTTGAAACGCAATTACGACGTAAAATTGTGAAAATGCATAGAATGAAGTCATTCCCTATTTCGACTAATGGTAACATGAACCTTGCATTTCGATCAAAATGCGGAAAGAACTCATTCCCGATTGCTGTTAAGACTTAAAATAGGCATAATGAAAGGGCTGATATCTTAAATTTTTCATATTAGAATGATAATGAGGTCGAAATCAACAATGGTAACACGAAGCTATAGTTCTTTTAGTGGAACGAGTATTAAAATTGATGAAAATACGCAAAACAGTCATTCCGCAATGGGATTAAGACTCAATGAAAAGCTGATATATTAAATTGTTCATAGCAGAATGAAAGATCAAGTCTACTATCAACATGAAGCTAAACTTTTTTTTCGATTTCGATAAAATAAGGCATTCTCATTTTTTTTAACCTCATAATGCATATAACGAATGGTAAGAACAAAGAATGGTTCAAACCGTCTAGATATTCCGGCATAACCGTAAACAAGGACACAGCCAAACTTTCTTTTATTTCGATACAATTGTGAAAATAAGGCATTCCATTTTGTTTAGCCTCATAATGCATATAACGAATGGTAAGAACAAAGAATGGTTCAAAACTTCTAGATATTCTGGCAAAACCGTAAACAAGAACACAATGCAAAACTTTCTTTTCGATTTCGATAAAATTGTGGAAATAAGGCATTCCATTTTATTTAGCCTCGTAATGCATATAACGAATGGAAGAACAAAGAATGGTTCAAACCTTCTAGATATTCCGGAAAAACGGTAAACAAGGACACAAAGCTAAATAAGGAATGGTAAGAACAAAGAAAAGTTCAAATTGATACCTTCTAGATATTCCAGCAAAACAATGAACAAGAACACCACCTCCCCTTTCTTTAGCTTCATCTATGAAAGCAAAACATTCGTTGAAATACTGTGAAATAGGCACTTCTTCCCTATCAGCCACTGTTTCAAAAAACCAGAAAAAACAACATCAAATAACTGGAAAATCAAAGCTAAGGGAACATAATCATACCCCATAAACAGAATAATGAGCAAAAAATTGAAGAAAGTCAGAACACCTCGCCTGAAATGGTTTTGTAAGTAAAAGTATCAGGATATGCAGGAGATAAACAATTGGCGACCGTCAATATATGTGTAATATTGTTCTTTTTTAGAGCAAACCAATTCTCAGCAGCTGCCACTGAACCAAGGTAAAGATTCTGTGAAAATATAAGAAAATGCAAAGCTAATTATCAGGAGAAACCAAAAACTATACTGTATTCAAGCATGAATACCTCCTCAATTTTACATGGAATATTGTCTTCTTGAACAAATCTTTTCGCTTGAATAACGTTTAACAATGCTGCTATACGATCTCTGAACAAATCACCCTCCATAGCCTAGAAAGCAACTTCAAATCTGAAATATTATCATCCCAATTTACCATTCAATGGATCAAGAAATAAATCAAAGCCAAAAAGGAGTATGATTCGAGAATAAAGTTCGAAATTTTACAGTCCCAACCCGAATTTATCTTACCACAAAAACTACAATCGATGGATTCAAAACATTCCCAATAAAACCCGACAAGAAAAGCGTAAATGAAAGAGGCCATCAACCTTCAAGGGGCTAAAAACTGGATCATGAACAGCGGTATCGAGAATAATCTAAACGAATAAACTGGGATTCGCCGAAGAGGAATAAACTCCTTTAGATTCTCATTAAATTCAGATCCAGATATTTTTAATAATTTTATTTAATTTATTTTCAGTCGCTTTAAAGAAGTTTTAATATTTACTATATTTCAAAAACATATAATTTACTAACATTTTTATAAGAGTAAAACTTAATATTTTTAATACTTATATGATTCCTATCAACAAAACACAACTTAATATTTTCATATAAGTCATTTTATAAAATATATATTTACTACACATAAATCATTTTTTTCAAATCCAACATCAAACTTCAAATTTTTAACAAACCAATGAGAGGCAATTTTCAAATTGAATATGTTAATGCATGAATTTATGATGACGGGTTAAACAGGACGGATCGGATGTGTTAAATGACGATCGACATATTCCAAGGATAATCGATCGACGTGTAGAATGCAATGATCGATCGGCAATCTCATAAGCCAAGCGTTAGTCACATATGTCGACGGCTGCGAGTGTTGATCGACGTATGGTAGCACTTGGTCGATCAGCACGGTGGCTTCCTATGGTCAACATGATCGGCATAAAAGTGCAATTATCAACAATTGGTGCGCCACTAATCTCAGACGGCACCGCACGACTTTTACACACTAAAAGTTAGATTAATCAGCTCGAAGGACGGTTGATAAGATAGTAAGAGATCTGATAAAGATTTTATAATTAAATATTCGTATCTAATCCTATAAAATGGGGTAGAAGAGATGATGAATGAGACAAGTTGGAGAGGCTTTGGAGAACATAATTCTAGTACATAGTCTTTGCATTCCGTAACATTTTTCTTTAGTAACATTTTCTCATGGGTTTGGTCATCCGTAAGCTTTCCTCCCGGTTCTCGGGTTGTAAAATACATTATCTAAATTCGATTTTGTTCGATAATCTAAATTATCAAAATTGAAAACTTTGAGGACTAAATATGTATGTAGCACCAACTCTCCAATTTCCTTACGCACAGATGTCGGAACGAGTGGGACTCTCCAACTCACTCAAACAATTGTCACTTACACAAAAAACGTCGTTTTGATTTATTTTTTAATTATATTTGTTATTCTTCAGAGAATTGACTTATGTGATTTCAATACTTTGTTATATAGTTGATCTACTTGTGAATTATCCGTGCAAGCGATAATTTAATAGAATGTGGTTGCTATGGGAAGGCAGTGAAATCGATCAACTATACTCATTTTTTATAAAGTTAAATCATCTTATATAATAAATTTATAAAATATTTGTACTTTTATGATTGGAGTTTATGTAACTCACAATAGATTTTAACATTTATTTATATATTTTATCTTATTTAATATTGTTTTATTTAAAAATAATAGTCGAATCGAAAATCAAACTCTTATAATTTTGATGAGTTGTATCGAATCACAACGTACCGAATCGGTGCCCCATAGCTAAATATGCTATACAAACTAGACTTTGAGATCAAATTTTGTAACACCTATAAACAAGGATACGTTTTTACATATTGATATGTTGGGAACTCAATTATAATAATAATAAAATTTGGATAAAAAGTATTAAAATCATGAAATTATAGAAATCAAATTTACCTTTAACCCTTAAAAAACATTTAAATTCGATTTTGAGTAGTATTTTGGTTCCCTTTCCTTTTGTTGTGGAGGACTGTCTTTTCACCGACAGCTGTTGATCTTATCTTCCCAGAATGGGAATAAGCGTTGCTGGAGTGGCGTGGCACGTTTATCCAGACAACCCATGAATATTTGAATATATATATCCATTTGGGATAAGTGCAGCGTCCCTCCGCCACATCAATAACTCAGACCCAGCATACTTCGCTTCAACTTACATGGTTTCCTCAAGTCGGATTCTTCTTTTGTTCCTTTTTGTCACCAGATATGCTGCTCAAAGACCCATCTTGCCAAAAGCCGCATTCATTCCAGTTACTAAAGATTCCTCCTCTAACCAGTACACTGCAAGTGTTTTCTTGGGTGATTTTCGCTCCCCTTTGAAGCTTGTGCTTGATCTCAATGCCCCTTTTGTTTGGTTTAAATGTGACCCGGGATCTCGTAAATCGATTGAAAGTTGCTCGATGAAATGCTCCATGGCCGGTGGTGTCAAAACCTGCTGTTTTAGAAACTCAGATTGTAGCGGCTCAAAGATGTGTAGTTTAACAGCTGAGAATTCTCTTTCTAGGGTTTCTTCATCTACTGAAATGAACGAAGATGATTTATCTTTAAGTTTTATCAACGATGTAAACTCTGCTGATTCCACAGCCAAAATCGAGCAATTCTTGTTTTCATGTGCTCCAAATTGGTTACTTAAAGGGCTATCTTCTTCCTCAAGAGGCGTTATTGGTCTGGGTAACTCAAGAATCTCCCTCCCGTCGCAATTCTCCGGCGCATTTGGGTTTTTTCAGAGAAAATTTTCCCTCTATTTGTCACCTACAAAAGGTGCAATTTTTCTAGGTGGGAATCCATTCGAAACACAAATCAATATGATTTACACTCCATTAATCTCAAACAAAGATGGGTACTACATAAATCTTCAATCCCTCAAAATCTCAGGCAAAAAAATGTCTGTAAATCAAAATGCGAAGCTAAACACTCTGTTACCTTACACAAGCATGGAAACGAAGATGTACCATACTTTTATCAAAGCGTATATTGAAGCAGCTATATCTATGAACTTAACTCTGGTTTCTTCTATTACACCTTTTGATGTGTGTTTTAGTTCAAAAGTCGCCGGAGAAAGACGAGTTTTGCCTGTTATCGATCTGGTTTTACAGAGTGAAATGGTGATATGGAGAATAAGTGAAAGTAATGCGTTTGTTAATGTGAATGATGAAGTTATATGTTTGGGTTTTATTGATGGAGGTTTGAAGCAGAAAGATGTTATTGTTCTTGGTGGCGTTCAACTTGAGAATCATCTCTTAGAATTCAACTTGGGAAACTCAATGCTTGGTTTTTCTTCATTGGAAGTTAGTGAATTCTCTGATTTTGATGTATATGGAGAGATTTAGGTGTTTTGAGTTTGAGTGAGTATCCTTGTAAATTAAGGATCAAACAGAATTGTCTCTGTTTTACAGTGTTATTACAGTAAAGCTTCAAGTTTTTCTTATTGTCCTGTAAATTATGAGTATTTAGGCAACAAAATATTCTTAAAACAACAATAATACGGAAACATAGAATCATGACAGAGAATGTACACGTCCACTTCCCGTCTCGCATCCCTTAAAGAGAGTTAGCGGTTAATTTTTTTTTTTAAATAGTAAAATATCAATTTTTAAATAAATAAAAAGAATATTAAAATAATAATATAAAATTAAAGAAGTCTTTTAATGATGTGATTTTAAATTTTGATGGCTTTATCATGAGACAATAGTATCATTTGTAGTAAAGAACATTAGTCTAATTGACCGTACGAAAAATAAGATAAATAACAATATAAGTGGTCAATGAAATACAATTTAATTAGGGTCTAAACAAAATCATCAAAACTTAAATAGATTGTTTGCCCTTAAACCCATGAATTTGTCTTGCTTTCCCTATCAGCGGATTATATTTTTTATTCAAAAAAACTGAAAAACCGAAAATATTATGATCGGTTGAATTTAATTAATTTTGATGTAAATACCCAAAAAATCGAAACGAAATGCAATAAGAAAAAAAAACTCGAAAATAAGATCTACATAATAAGAATTTGAACATTGAAGAATACGAACGGAATAATAGACAAGAATCGTGTTGAAATTATTGAGAATGAGATGAAAAAACCAAAAAGGAAAAGTATCATTTAATTGGTAATTGGTTTGTTATCTAATTAGGACTATGTAATTAATGTAAAGATTTTAAAAATATTATATATATTTAATAAATATAAGATTGACATATACGATTATTTAAATAGATAACCGAGCGAGTAATATGACGGTTATGTATCAAATCACTAACTACTTCGTTTATTATAGAATTTTCTTCCCCGTCCCGTTTCCAATACCCGTTTAATTATCCAATAACACTTTAAACGAGGTGGGTATCCGTCAGGTAGCGATGTGGATAATCCAAATTGTTATCTCTATATTCATCTCCCAATTTAAACATTACAACAACACATATATATAAAAATACTAACTTAAGAAATTACTATCATAAATGACATGATTTTTCATTAAACTCAAAACCTTTCGTATAATAAACCAACTTTAACTATATCATTTTATTATCTAAACTTTATTTTATTATTTTAATTTCATAATTCAAGTTGATATTTTAACATCACCTAAACTTGAATTTATCATCTTTCAAGCTTTTCGTAACTTTGTATATTTCCCATCTTAATGCAACAAAATCATCGAATTTCACATAATCTTTATAGGTAATCAATAAAAAATTACATTATTTGTCATGTTTATATTTCACAAATTAATTCTTATCCGCACCTTTGCATTCCTTTGCAAAATGACATAATTCATAACGATAATAACATTCAACCTTAGATTTGTCAAATTTTCGAGAATTAGAGGAGCTAAATCATTGTCCTCTACATCACCACATCCCGAATATTGTTGAAACTTATTCGATGAACCTTCATCGTCACTTGAAGTTTGGACATTTCGATCAAACTAGAGCAATAATTTGGATGGATTAATAGATTATTACACAATTCAATCGAAAAATAATGAGTTTACAATTTAAGCTTAACTCAATTTATCATAATTTATATTTATAAGTTTTTAGTCGAATAAAGTTAAGAATTTGATTAAAAATAATAAATTCATAAATTATATTTTAAATTTAAGTATGATTTTTATATTTTTGAAACTTTTATGATCATTTTTAACTTAACTCTCCAATAATACAATAATAGTTTAAATATAATAATTAAACAATTAATCGATGACCCGATTAAAAGTTCGATTAATTTACGAGTAGAGTTTGAAAATATTGAGATAATCGAGTTTGACAGGTGATAAGGATTTACAAAATTTGGCTAAAATTGATAACAATAAAGTGGATAAGAAGGCATTTATTTAATCGAAGCTTATAGTCAATAAATGATAATAATAATTAATAATCACGATTGTCCCTTTTTGACTTGTAACTTGTATGTAAATTTGAGATTTACCTAAATTTACTTTTATATTTATGCATAATTTATATTTGTAGGTATGTTAATAATTTTAAAACCTAATATATAACATTGAGTTTGTTTGGAATTCAAATTAAAAGTGCGGTGAGGTGTGGTGCGATGTCCATATTGTGATTTTTTAATGGTACACAAAACACAAGCTTAATTGCGACGTGATAATCGTTAAAAAATCACCATATATTCACAGCTGTTAAAACCAGCTGTGACCTCATCGTAATTTTGAAAAGACTAATTTACCATTACTTCTATTAATTATAATATAATTATATTTATTATTTTATATATATAATGATATATTATTATTTTTACATAAATCACGATCATAATATCGCAATTTTACCAAACATATTTAAAAATTCACGATCATCATATCTCATTACATCTCACCACACATCATGACACTNTAGTTTTATAAAATTGATAAGAAAAATTCTTAGTATGATAATTTATAAATATAATACGTTTAATCATAATTACATATCACAATACAAACATATTGACATATAAGATATTTTAAAAATATTAGATATAAAAAACTTTAAATATTAAATTAAGTTTGACGGGTATGATGGGTATGAGTATGAGTTTGGGTTAGAGTAGAAATCCACATCCACCCCACCCCACAGCGGGTTTATCATTTTTAAACCCTTGCCCTCCCCATATCCACCAAAAATCCAACCCTCACGGGTAGGGTAGGGTAAGATATCCACCGGGTTGGGTTTTATTGCCATCCCTAATCTTAATGCAACAAAATCATCAAATTTGACATCATTTTTATAGGTAATCAATAAAACATTACATTATTCATCATATTTATATTTCACAAATTAATTCTTTTCCGCACCCTTGCATTCCTTTGCAAAATGACATAATTCATGACAATAATAACATTCAACTTTAGACTTGTCAAATTTTCGAGAATTAAAGGAGCTAAATCCTTGTCCTTTTACATCACCACATCCCGAATATTGTTGAAACTTATTCGATGAACCTTCATCATCACTTGAAGTTTGGACGTTTCGATCAAACTAGAGCAATAATTTGGATGGATTAATAGATTATTATACAATTCAATCGAAAAATAATGAGTTTACAATTTAAGCTTAACTCAATTTATCATGATTTATATTTATAAGTTTTTAGTCGAATAAAGTTAAGAATTTGATTAAAAATAATAAATTCATAAATTATATTTTAAATTTAAGTATGATTTTTATATTTTTGAAACTTTTATGATCATTTTTAACTTAACTCTCCAATAATACAATAATAGTTTAAATATAATGATTAAACAATTAATCAATGACCCGATTAAAATTTCGATTAATTTACCATTAGAGTGTAAAAAAATAGAGATATTCGAGTTTGATAGATGATAAGGATTTACAAAATTTGGCTAAAATTGATAACAATAAAGTGGATAAGAAGGCATTTATTTAATCGAAGCCTATAGTCAATAAATGATAATAATAATTAATAATCACGATTGTCCCTTTTTGACTTGTAACTTGTATGTAAATTTGAGATTTACCTAAATTTACTTTTATATTTATGCATAATTTATATTTGTAGGTATGTTAATAATTTTAAAAACGTAATATATAACATTGGGTTTGTTTGGAACTCAAATTAAAAGTGCGGTGAGGTGCGGTGCGATGTCCATATCGTGATTTTTTAATGGTACACAAAACACAAGTTTAATTGCGATGTGATAATCGTTAAAAAATTATTATATATTCACAGCTGTTGAAACCAACTGTGGCCTCATCGTGATTTTGAAAAAGACTAATTTACTATTACTTCTATTAATTATAATATAATTATATTTATTATTATATATATATAATGATATATTATTATTTTTACATAAATCACGATCATAATATCGCAATTTTACCAAACATATTTAAAAATTCACGATCATCATATCTCATTCCACACATCACCACACTTCACCATATCTCACCACACCGCAATTTTAAAAAGCTATACCAAACAAACTCATTATATATATATGATGAATTTCATTTTTATCCTTCAAGTTTTCTGAATTTGCTATTTACATACTCATTTAAAACATTGCATATTAAGTACATCAACTTTATATTATTATATAATTCTAATTTTCTAATAATACAAAAATATTTGGTAGTAAATAACATTGAAATTGGACAGATTTCGAAGCATGAATTACTTGTTAAATATTTGAATTCAATGAAGTAATTATGACATTAAATAATTATTATTTATTTGACTGTTGGCTCCACCCATAGTTTTACTCATCCCAAAACTAGGTACTGGGATAATACCTTTTATTTATAAAATTAAAAATGTATTAATTACAAATTCACCTATAATAAACTATAATTAAATTTTCATGAATTTTGTACATTATTATTTAACAATCACATTATAATATTAATTTTTTTTTATCTATATGATAAAATTGATCACTAAATAAGACCAATAACTTTATTATGGCTATGGGTCAATTGCTTTACGAGTGTGTAAGCGATAAAAATCAATTTTTGTAATAAAAAGTACATTAAGCTAATTTATATTATCTTATTCTTAAAATACATTTTGATGTTAGAATATATTATTGTAGTTTTTACGTAACACAACGAATTTATTGTATTTGTTCTGATATATGATTTGAAAAATATAACCATTTTTGGGTTATTTTATTATTTTATGTAAAAAATAATTTAATATAATAATGTAGAAAAAAAGATGTTTGAACAATCCAAATTCTATTTGATGACTATGATACAACATTAGTTGAATGTTATTTCTTTGTTACTACGTTAATAATATAAAATGAATTTAATGTGACATTATAAAAAGTATTATAAATTAAATATTACATATTTTACTAAGATTATTGACTTAATTTTCTGTATAAATATGATAATTAATATCGTAATTTGAACATGAGTTTAAAAGATTGAAAAAAATAATTAGAAATTTAAAGTTTGAAAAAAATCTTCTATATTAATATTTCTATAAATTAAATTAATTATTTTTGTATTAAAAGAAAAATTAAGTGGTCCCGCAATCTTGCCTCCCCATACTTGTGTGTATGGATAACACACTGAATAATAGCACATGGATGGGTCCCACCTCTTATTAATTCAAAAACACTCCTATATTGTTTACATATTACGAATCCACCTCTATAATTAAAAATATTATCAATCCAGTCCCTGTAATCCGCTATAAATTAAATCGTCTTGGGTCGTGTGTTTCCTTCATTCCACTTGCAGTATTTCTGTTTCATAGTTTCATTTATAGAGAGTCTTCTGTGTACGTGTAGTTCTTTATAGGAGGAGAAAAAATGCTGGGTATCTTTAGCAGATCGATAGTATCGCCGCCGGAAGAGCTGGTCACAGCCGGGAGCAAAACGCCGTCACCTAAAGCTACGGCGGAGAAACTTCTATCTCGATTTCTCGAGATTGATCCATCAGCGATTTCGATTATTGCCGGAAGTGAAGTAAACCTAGCTTATACCCACACGAAAGAGTCAATTTTACATCCCAGGCATGCTCCCCGACCCAATTTCCAAATTCAATTTTTTTTTAATGCCCTTAACCTGTTCGATGATTTGCAGATCATTCGCTGTAAAGGATGAAATATTCTGTTTATTCGAAGGAGCACTTGATAACTTAGGGAGTTTGAGACAACAATACGGGTTAGGTAAATGTGTAAACGAAGTTGTTCTTGTAATTGAAGCATATAAAGCTCTTCGTGATCGAGCTCCTTATCCTGCAACACAAATGGTTGGGCATTTTGAAGGGAGATTTTCATTCATTATCTTTGACAAATCAACTTCAACATTATTTGTTGCTACAGTGAGTGATGATCCAATAACCATACAAATCATCATCATCATTAGCATCTTATCTTCAAACTTTGACTTTTTGCAGGATCAACAAGATAAGGTTCCACTTTATTGGGGAATCACATCAGATTGTTATGTTGCGTTTAGTAATGATGCTAATTTGCTTAAGGGAGCTTGTGGGAAGTCACTTGCTTCGTTTCCTCATGGTTTGTGTTGAATATTAAATTTGTTGAAATATTGTCTAATCTCGTGAAAATAGAAATATTGATATCATAAGTAATTGGTTTGATATTATTTCTTTAGTGTGATTCACTTGTCTTATGTTATGGATTAAACTGATACTCTTCAGATCTATTGAATCCTTAATTTCTACATGGTATTAGAGCTTTGGGGTGGGTTTTGGGCTATTGCGTACCGGTTTAGACATATAAAACTTTGGAAGAAAAGTATATCATGCATAGGCGACTAACATAGATCGGATCGAGTACCACCGAGCATATTGAAACAAGTCTTAACCAATGTTTTCATACCGGTCGTATACCGTCCGATTCGTCAAATTTTGGGTTGTACCTGTATTTTTTGTATCGTCCGGTTCTAGATATTATGGTCGATTTCTGGGTTTTTTCGGATCCAACCATAAACAATTAATTAAATATTAATTTTTTTAAAAAAATAAAATAAAATTTGGTGTGCCGATCGTACCGCTTATATCGGTCTGAAATCCGGATCGGTATAAAAACATTGGTCAATTGGACTAAAGCTATTTTGACTTAAATGAGAGTGTTGAAAATTGTTTCGCATTGTAGAAATTGAAATGTTATAGTTCATGGAATATTATTATAATTGATTTATTTTTTTATGGATTGAGCTAAATGGATATTCTTTGAATTCTGAATTTCTACAAAATTATTATGAAATTTGAATTGATTTATAAGAGTAACGTGTACAATAATAAATGATTGCTTTCAATTGATATTCAGGGTGCTTTTTTTCGACTGCTTTTGGAGAAATCAGATGCTATGAGAATCCTAAAAGTAAGATTACTGCTGTTCTTGCACAAGAGGAGGAAATCTGGGGTGCCAAGTTTATGGTAAATTCAATTTGCTTTGCATATTCATATTCTTTTGAATTTATCCAAACGATAAGTGCATTGGTCAAATCAATCACATGACACTCCTCACTCATAATGTTTTCATACTGATTAGTATATACAAACCAGACCAGAGCGGTATTTTGATTGATAGTGCACTGTACCTGTTTTTTCGGCCCGACCCGATTTTTTATATCTATCTGTGTCGAAATAAATTTCTGGATCGTTATGAAAACATTGTTGCACTCATTGAAACCGAAAGTTAAATTGCTCTACATTAGATATGTAATCAACTTGGTTCATGAAGGACCACAAATATACAATTAACTTGGTTAAATTATAGGGAAAAAATTACTTATAGTAGTACTAATCTGTACTTTTTATCAGTGTTTTCATCCCGGACGGTATACCGTCCGATACGTCAAATTTCGTTCGGTATCGGTATTTTTTTTCATACCGCCCAGTACCGAATATTCGGGTCGATTTCCGGGTTTTTTTGGGTCTGATCCTAAAATACTAATTAATTTTTTAAAAAAATAAAATAAAATTTGGTACCGTCCGGTATACCGATCCGGACCGGTACGTAACTCCGGATCGGTATGAAAACATTGCTTTTTATATTATCAAATTTTAGAATTGTACACCAATCGGTCAAATAATCGTAAGTGTAACAATTTATAAGTTTGATAATACGAAAGTAACAAAAAAAAGGATGATAATTAAATGTGTAATTTTTACCAAATTTTAGAATTATATCCTATTTGGGCATACTTTTCCCATAGTATTATTGTTCAGGAATTGAGAGGGAGTGTTTGTAAAGAGTAAGAGTGTGATACGATTATTTTTGTCAAGCGTTATAAGTTGTATTTTCGATCAAACTCTTAATATATACAATTGTGTTTTCGATTAAACCTCAAACCCTAAACCCTAAATATAAGTTAGAAAGAGTTGTTATGTGGTTATAATATGATGAATTATTACAGGTTGAGGGATAAAGTATGATTGCATCAGCCAGAAAGTGAATCCCCAATCTCAGTGTGTTTGTTGCTTGCTAGTTTTATATTTGTTGTTTGTATTGTACATATACTAAGCAATAAGGTCTTTCTCTTTTATCAATCCCATTTCTTTTTGTATTTCATCCCCCTAGCAAAAATTGAGTGTTTTTTTCTGAAAGCTTTTTAGTGATTCTTTTACCGATTAAAATTATTAAGATCATATGCGTAAATGAGATAAACACAACAAAGCCTTTGCGTAGAACTCGAGTTTCGGAAAAAAACCACTATAACGAACAAGAACTATCGAATTCTTATGCAACTTACAATAAAGCAACAAAACATTATGAACCCTAAGATGATTATTTGCATTTAAGCGGCTGACATCATTATATAATAGATATAATAGGCTTAGGTTAAGGCCTACTTAATCTTTGTCGATCACATTCAGTGCACTCATTCGACCGATTGATCGTCAATGAACTCTAAAGCTCTCAAGGTTTGAACTTGGTACCGATCGTCATTCTCCTTCTGTATTAGTCGTCATCCATCTACCTAGCATTTTCAAGGTTCAAGTTCGCCTCGACATGAAAAATTAATGAATTCATGGTTTTAAAATTTTGTTCGTAATAATTCAAGCTTGGTTCGGTTCGATTTAATCGAGTTGGAACTTGAACTTTGACCAAGTTGGCTCGGATGCCTCACAAATCTATTCAATTCGCCTATATGAGTAATATATTCACTGACTTTTTGCTTTATAAATCGAATTCAGTCGGTATAGTGGATGAGTCGGGTGGTATCGACAAGTATATTGAGTACCTTAATTCAACCTCTTATATATTAATTCTAGTCGAGTAAATTCAATAAAACTAGTATAACTCAAAATATTTTTTTGAGATACAATTTTTTTTGTCATTTTATGAATTTGATTGCCAAATATTGTAAATTTGGATGATCAAATTTATTAAAATCTTAAATTTTAAAGATAAAATATGATATTACGAAATATGAGTATAAATTAACAAAACTATTAAGTTGCAATGCTATTTTTCTCATTTTTTATTAATAAATGTGTGATTTTATTAAATTAGATTACAAATGATGAAAATAAGAAACTTTAATAATTGGGAATGAGCAAAATCTTGAAAATGAATATGAACCACATAATAAATAAGTTAGTTTGATAAAAAATAGTTTTAAGCATGTTAGTTGGTTACAAAATGTTATAGAAGAATCCATGAATAAAATTGAGAAAGTGTTTTAAATTTCTAGAATTGAGTCAATTTATATGAATAATATGTTCGAATATAACGTATAAGAGAGAGTAGACCACATCATAAAAGACATGAACACGTCATTTACTATGGTATGCATTTCTTTTTATAAACAAATTCAGTTTACATCTATCTCACTTTCGATGTGAGACAATTACCACTATTTTAACACACCTCTCAGGTTCAACTACATGATAAGTTGACTTGACAATTTAAATCGGTGGATTACCAATTGATCAAATTCATTAAATCGGACTAACCCCCGGCAAGACCACTCAGGATTTTTTCGAACCCGCTCCGATACCATGTTAGATTTATAGAGTTTGACCGAAATAATGATAGGAGTATGCACTGATATGACGAATAAGGAGAAGAGATGACATCGTAAAAATTTGGATAATCATTTACTATTGTACACATTCTCTCTTATAAATCAATCATTTTGCATCTCACTTCCGATGTGGAACAATTACTACTATTTTAAGAGGTGTTGATCGCTTTAAAGAATATATCTATATTTTGTGCATGTTTGTGATATTATTATGATTTTGTGAATACTTTCTATGCTATTTTATTTATGGATTTGTGGGGTTGGTGTATTCTTTGCTTCTAAATTTATTGACCTGAAGCAACTTTAGTTAATAGTTTTTATCTTGATTGATCCTTGGATTATGTGTGTAACTGTGTTGTCGAGTATTCGAATTGTTGGAAAGTTGTGCTTTTAGATATGTGGTTCTTGTTAGTTATCTCTTATACGATACCGACTCTTCAATTTTTCACATTTCACCCGTATCGAACTCTCCGACACTTGACACAAAACGGCATCGTTTGATTTCTTCCCCAATTAAAATTTTTTCTACGTTGGAAACGTAACTTATGTGATTTTATGACTTTATTATGATGTCACTCTATTTGTGAATTATTTATGGAAGCAATGATTGATCGGAAAGTAGTTGCTTTTGAAGAGATGATAGAATTAATGAGCAATACTTATATTTTATAAGTTAAATCTTCTTATAAAATAAGTTGGTAAATATTTGTATTTTTAAATTTGAAGTTTATGCAATCTTCAACTCTAACAATTATTTTTATATTTTTCTTTTATTTAATAATTCGAACCTACTCGAAAATCAAACTCTTATATTATTGTCAAATCGAATCGTCTCGTATCGAATATGTATAACGAGACGGGGACACATAAGTTATCTCATAGAAAATAGCAATGCCAATGCATTTATTATCAAACTATTAGCAAATGTGACCTCATCAACCTCCACATGATTCTTAAGCTGTCTAGATAGCAATATGCCAATTCTATTAAACCAAGTGTTCCAATTCTATTGTCACTTTTGGCCATAGGATAATTGGTTTTATTGTATCATGAAACATTCCATAGTTGGAAATTAATACATTATTCGATTCGTTCATTATTGTTCGTTCAAATTATAATATGAACATTGTTCAAACAACATAACGAGTTCAAATAATGATTGAACGAATACAAAGGTGTTTGTTAACGTTCGAATTTTAGTATTTTTATACTATTTCTACACCGAATACGCAAACACAAATGAACATGAACATTAACAATATTTTAGAAATATGAACAATGTTAAAACAAATTTTCAGTTTGAATAGTATAAACGTACACGAACAAATCAAAATTGTCCAGTTCGTATAGAATAATAGTGCTACCCTAAACACCCTTCTACCGGTTAGCCTTCTTGTCGGTTTGAGATTTCTATCCCATGTAAAATGTAAAGTCAATGTACCGGTATAAGAAATTGCTTTCTATTTGGACGATATTGTCCATTTTGGACTAATCTAAGTGGCATGATTTTTAGTCATAAGATTCCTAATGGAAAAATCTATGCATTGGTGAAACGACTCATTTCTCACTTTCACATATTGTCCGTTTTGGACTAATCATCTCAAATGACCGTCAATGTTCACTTAATCCTCATAACTTTCCAGTGGACTGACCACCTATCATACTACTAGTCCAAGGTAAATATACTTAGTTTTTCCCATTCCACTTAGATTCTTGCCACTTTCCTAGAAAAAATTGTCTCAGTGCAAATATGAATCACCATAAAATTATTTCTCTTCTATATCCAATGTTGGAGATTCGTCTAAGATGTCTCGGATGTCTTACAATTGGCATCTTCACCAAAATGTATATGGTGAGTGATTCAAATGGAAAACTGTAACATTCCCAAAAGACTCAAATTCGATATCCATGGGTCCAAAGCCAATATGGTCCATGAAATGGAATATGGATTATAATAGCTTAGCCTCACCATGTGCCTCAGTTGAAAACAAAAAGTGGTCACAGCCAGCATTTATTACCTTTAAGATTCGGATTTTGATGGCCCAAATCTACAAATACCAGTAGAGTAATTCTTACAAAAATGCAGGTGTTTCATAGCTCAAAGACTTTCTGCAGTAATTGGACCACATAGACATTTGCATTGACTAGCTTAAAAGAATCAAAATGGTCCATTTCAAAATCTCACTCAGTTGTTGGGATGAATCACTTCAATCCAATAAAGGGTAATCTTATCTCTTATCCTAAAAGCAGTAAGCAGCAAAAGAATCAAGTTTATGTATGCTATGAAGACGCAGCAGTCTTATCTCTTTATCGTGTAATGTAATCTAAGCAGTGGGACCATTTATACACTAAAAAAATCACAAACTTGCCTGTATTTCACATTCTCTGTGGGCTTGTGACAGCATGATTTTCTGACTTATATTACCCCACCATCCCACATGCTCACTCCGTTTCGATCCACTAACATAAACTTTTCATTCTTTATTTAAAAGAGAAGATGTTAGGGATCATAAGGAATCAAAATTCTTAGGAATTAACGTACATGGAAGGTGTTAATGATGATGATGATGTCTTCTTTGCAGATTTGAACAAGCAACTTTCTCTTCTACTTGAAGATGATGAATTCCCTCATTGTCCCTCCATAAATCTACAGGTTTTTACTTCTGTTCTTCATGAAAAATCATTCATTATATCACAAATCAAGCTTTATATAAGATTTTACCTGTTTTCAGGCATATTCTGGTGTAATCCATGCTGCAACAACAGAATCATTTCATCAAACACGTAAAAGAGAAAGCAAAGGAACAGGAGTTTTCATACCACATCCAAGAAGGAAGAATATTAGACAAGGGAAGTTCACAGTACCTGCAAGAAAAGATCAAAAGAGTTGTGAACATCACAATTCAGGGATTCTTTTACCCCGTGTTCAGTACAGTAACAACATTACTCCATCTCAAGACCAACATTCCTTCAACTTTAGAAGATTCTGATTCATATTATCAGGAAACATCGATTGTTTGTAACCAATAAAACGATATTCGAAATTCTTTTAACCTTCGTTCGTGGAGTAAAGATTTGTGTAAAGCAGCAGTACTGTGTTTGTGAATCTATCTGTGCAATAAACATTTCATCAGATAGAAACTTGACTTTAACTCAAATCAGATAACTTCTACCTCTCTTCTGTGAACCGCCAATTAAGGTTTTCATAGCGGCGGCTCCGTGCTTCGGCGGCGTAACTCAATAAGATAAAACATTCCGTGATACCAGAATACCCCAGCGATCACTGCTTCTAGTTCCGATCGACGTGATTGACTCCAGTCAAAGAATCGATTTAAACTTCCGATAAATCTTACCGGAACCTTTCATCGGAAACCTACCGATTTATGCGAACCGCGTCTCTCTGGGCCTGTACCAAGATAGGCCCAAGAGGCCAAACTTTGAATAATTTTAGTAGGCGTGATTATGTGGCCCAATTATATCGAGCAATTGTTATGAAATACAAACAATTCGTAAATATTGTTATGAATATATAGGTGGATGATTATCAAAGTAAAGAAACATATCCCACTAAATCCGGAAAAGACAATCTAAATTACAATATACAAAATATTTTATACACAAACATCATTAATAACTGTGTTCATGTGACCGTAGAAAACAGCGGTGAGTTCACAGTTGGGTTAACCCAACGGCCACTAGAACGCACCTGCCAAATGTCAATTTTATCATTAATAAATTATAGTTTATTTTTTTAAAAAAATAATTTTGATCAATAACTTCTTATATTCTATCAATTACGTATTCAAACTATAAAAATATATATAACAATTTAAAAATGTAGTTTTGAAATAACGAATTTATCATAAAATAATATGAAATATAATTTGTAAGTTATAAACAATTATTTAAAAATAAGGACAAAAAAATCATTTTATGACATCACGATCACTGCACCGCTGTGTCAAAAACAGTTTTTTTAAATCACGATCAGTTCACCTCACAGCACAGTATAGTCATGACACCTCACCGCTATTTGCCAAACGTTATTCCAAACGTACCCATTGTATTCGACTTTTCATTTTCATATTTCTTCTTTCAAATTAAAATATTAAAACTATTCGAACAACAAAAGAGTTCGAATAAAAATTGGACGAAAGACAAATTTGCTTCCCAAAGTTTCCGGTTTTGGTAAATTTGTTCCTAAAACTTTATACATTTTGACAAAATCAATCACCAAAGTTGTAAAATGGCAAAACCAGTCTCCAAACCATTATTTTTTGACAAAATCAGTTTCCAAAGTTTTGTGTTTGTGGCATAATTGGTTCTCAAAGTAATACTGCACAGATTTGGTCCTCTAAGTTTTTGGATCATGACAAATTTAGTCCATAATGTCATTAAAGGTCCCATAAATTTGTCTTTTAGTCCCCGCAAATTTAGTCCCTAATGTCTTTTTTCGTGCTACCCTCACACTTGTCGAACGACTTTGTGCGTTTAAACCCCCGATACGGCTTATAGAAGGACTTTGTGCGTTCTTCAAACCCCTCACGCTTCGGGGAAAATAAAATTGAGAGGTGAAAACAAAATTGCTTAATACGCTTACGAATTTACTAAACTTTAAGAACTAAAATTGTTAGTAGGTGTAAACTTTGAGGACCGGTGTTACCAAATAAAAAGTTTGGGGACCGGATTTGTTACTTTGAAGATTTTATTTGCCAAATTAATCAAACTTTGATAATCAAATATGCCAAGAATACCAATTTTGGGGACTATATTTGTCATTTAAAAGTTTTGGGATCAAATTTGCAATTTCATACAAACTTTGGGGACCCAAGACGTCATTTCCTCATAAAAATTCGAACAAACATAAAAAATGTTCGCAAATATTCAATTTTGAGTATTTTTAAATTATTTATGCACTAACACAAACAAATGGATCTGATGACGAACTCGAATACAAAACGAACAGATCAAAACACATAAAACGAATACAAAGATGACAAAATTTTAGAAAAATGAACAATGTTCGAAAAAAATTTCCGTTCGAATTTATGAACAAATACGAACAAGTCAAACTCGGAAAATTTAAAAATATTGTAAAAGATGACGATACCTCTTAAGTTATTCAAAATAAATTCGAGTGGTGTTTTTTATATATTTAAACTTTAAAATGTTATAAATTTCATTCATTCACTTTAAAAATTGTGAAAGTAATATTCAAAGTTGTTTTGATCAATTATATTGACCCTGAAACTTTATACATTTTAAATGTTATGCATTCTAAATAATAATTGCATATTTGACCTATGGATGTCCTACACCGTTCAAATTTGGTCATAAGACTCATAACGTCCGTTAATATTTTATATGCATCATTAATAAAATAAATTTTTGTATTTGATTATAATTTTAAAAATAATTTTGAAAATTACAAAAATAACACATTTAATTATCAAATTGCTTAGAGTAAAAGCATTGAATATTAATGTACATTTGAAGGACATTTTTTATATATTTTATTAAATACATTATTTATAAATTTTGTGAGATCATTTTTACACTATTTTAAACTTGCAGTGTTCATCTACCTAATTTTATCGATTAAATTCTATGATGAAATTAATATTTTCTCAATTTCTGCTTGTTGGGAGATGTTAAAAAATGCTAATAATTATGTTAAATATCTAGAGAAACCCTATTTTATTTAGTTTTTCAATATTGGGTTCTAATTCGGCAGGCCCATACAATAAGCCCGTTAATACTTCTTATTTAAAAATGAATATGCCCTTGTTCGTGAAGTAGATAAAAACTAAAAAAAGGTGGAACGAATCCGTATCTTAACCCCAATCCTAATTCCCGACCTACTTTTCTTCAAGTCTCGATTCAATTTTACGACCAGTAAGGTCAATAGCTTTCGATCTGTGGTTTCTCGGAAGGGAAGAGTTCTTAAGGCGTATATTCAGATCCAATTTTCAAGCGGTTTCCCCGAATCCGGGGTACTTTTTTCTTCTGTTGAGGTATTATGATTTATGGAAAGCAGATTGACCTGGGATTGATGGTTTTATGAGTTTTTCGATATCTTCTATTTGTTTTAGTTTAATTTTTGTTCAAATAGAAATAAAATTGGGGTTTTGGCGATCTCTTAAGATTTGGATGCACGCCGCAGTGTCCTGTTTTATTTATTACTATTGTTATTTGAATATGAATAAATGATCATATAATCAACCCTCTCGATTTTTTTGTTAAAAAATTGAGACTTTTGGATATATTATCTGAAGGGTTCTTGAATCATGGAATTGTTTTATTCCTTGGATTATTAATTCAGGTTTTATCCTGTTTGAGATGGGATAGTATCAGGTTAAGAATTCCCACGTTATAAACATAATGTCAATCTTGCGTATTTATATTCTGATGTAATTAGGTATTTATAATTTTGCTCATCTCCATACGTTTTAAACTCGTTTTGGGCAGGCATTATGGCCCTTATTCGGCCTTGCCGTCCACGTGCAGGCCATTTTGGCTTGGATGGTGGATTATCTGTTGGTAGTAATCAAGACATGGTTTTGATGGCTTCTAATGCTGCTCCCAAATACGGCCACAACAGTTATAACACCTTCTACAATGGACATGGTATTATCAGCCATGATTTATACCCTTATTATCAGATAGGTGAAGTATATAATAGCAGTGCCTGGAATAACATCCCATCATCTTCAAAGCGGAGAAAAATTTCAGATTCCTCTTGTGAAATTAGCTGGAGGCAACCGCAACACCATTACTCTAGCTGCAATGATGTACATAACTTTCCTAAGCAACAGCCCACAAATATTTACAACAGTCGACAGGATACAAGTTTGGTGTGCAATACCTCTTCTGTTATTGCTGCAACCAGGCACAGTGGTGTGGCTAATTGTTGTCCAACTTCCTCGAACACAAAGCGTGATCGTTCAAATTTTGAGGATGATAGCATGGTTTTTATGTCAAGAGATGAGATAGAGCAATCTTCACCATCGAGGAAGGATGGCATTGGTGCACTCCAGGAGACACATCTGCGATACTCTTATTGTGCATTCCTTCAGCATCTTGGATTTAAGCTTGATCTGTAAGTTATATCCTGCAAAAACTATATGCTGATTGCTAAATTTGGATCCTTTGTTATTTTTCGTATGACGTTCCTATAATTATAACATTGTACGGGCACATTTTCAGGCCACAACCCACTATTGGCACTGCCATGGTTCTATGCCACCGATTTTTCTTTCGCCGCTCACATGCTTCTCATGATAAAGATGTAAGATTTTATTTAATGTGCCACACAGTTCTATCCTAAGATGGTCTCACAATGAATGCCTAGTTGGGATTTTATTTACGTATTTAGTGTTCAATCCTAACAATTAGTTGTTTATGATATTGTTTCTTAAAATTATCATGGTGCTCTTACTATGCTTACTACTAACTCATGCAATATTTTTGTTGCTTTAGTTGATAGCTACTGCAGTACTGTTTCTGGCATCAAAGTCTGAAGAGACACCCCGCCCTCTTAATGATGTGCTGCAAGTTTCAGCAGAAATTATCCACCGGCAGAATTTCTCTGTTCTTTCCTATTCGATGCCCTTTGTGAGTTTTGCTTTTCTTCCCTCATTTAAATTGTCCCAGCTGGGGTAGCTTTTTCTGCACCTAACTGATTCCTGTTTTCTTTTCTCTCAAGGGTGAGTGCGGGGACATGTGATAACTTTGCAACTTGAGTTCTCAATTGCTTAATTGAACAATGCATGTCATATGTTTGTGCAGACCTCTTCTATGGATACATGAAGAAAAAAAATATAATTAATGATTCCTTTCGTAGTTTACCAAGAAAAAGTAGTTTTTTACCAATTTTCTCTGAGATTTGTGAAATTTGGTGATGGAATAATATTTTACTGATTTGATTAATGGTATTTACTTTCTGTAAACAGGGTTGGTTTGAAAGATACCGTGATCAGATAACTGGGGCTGAACAGTTGGTCTTGACAACCTTAAATTTTGAGCTAACTGTGCACCATCCCTATGAATCTCTGTCGGCCACACTTCAAAAATTAGGCTTTCCTGCCGCTTTGCTGAACCTGGCCCTATATTTTGTTAGTGAGGGGTAAGCCTACTACTTGTTGTAGCTTGAATTAATTATAGTATTCATTTTGGCAATGCTTAAGAAGTTCCAAATGCTTCGATTAACTATGGGACTATCAATTTCCTTGGAAATGGGTTAGTTGATATTTGAGATTTTCCTAGTATATCGTACTATTTCTGTTATGTACAATGATGATGTATTGTTTGCTTGGTTTCATTCTAGCATGACATTGATCATTTGGAATGGCATATTATTTCAGGGTAATAGGGGATTAGCTTGCTCACGTTATCATATTAGTTGCAAGGCTGCTGATATGCTGTTCATCAAATGTTTTATTTTCATCTGATGTTGATCTAGGAATTGTTATGGCTGCATGTCAATGCTGAATACATAATGACGTGATCACTGCTAAAGAAGATAATTATTGGTTGATTTAACTTATTTGTTGCTCGGATCATATTTTGTCCATTGGAATCTGATGAGCTGCATGTTGTCTTCTTCTTTTCATTGTGTACCGTCATCAGGTTTAATAGTTCCTCATGGTGTGTAATGAGGTCTTCTTTGAACCAAAGTCTCTCATCGTAGTGTAACCATAAGATTTTCTCCTTCTACCACTGATGACTTTTTTCCGAGTCGCATCATTTTCCCTGCAATTTCCAACATGATATTCTTGCTCTTATCCTTGCAGTGAATATTATATTTTACTTGAGTTAAAAATGTCATTTTACCAAAGATTGCTGTCCTGCTCAGATTACCTGAGATGCTTTTTCACCTTATTATTTAGAAATAAGTATCCGCTTTTGTCCCTTTCGTTCTTTGCCATTATTGGGTTGGTTAATACAGATTTTCCTTATTGCTCCCAAACATTATTCCCTCCTAGTCTGTGTTTCCATTTGTGTACTCTCCAAGGCTTGAATTTTAGATTATGGAGTTTATATCATGGAATGCTTAATATCATTCAATAAGAATGGCATATTTTCAAGTTCATATTATCTGTAGATGGCATATTTTAATTGGGATATAATCCACATTCTGCAGTCAAGTCTTGATCTTTAAAATGGTAAGGGAAAGCTTGATTTGAGTCATTTAACTGGAGTTTTCTTACGAGCCGACAAATGTGCTTGCGTTTGTTACCTCTTGGTTTGCTTATATTCGTTTATGGTAACCGAAAAATTCAGCTCTTAAAAACCAAGTTACTTATTTTTGCAGGCTAAGGAGCTTACTCTGGCTTCAATTCAAACCTCAACAGATAGCTGCCGGAGCCGCATACCTCGCATCAAAATACCTAAATATGAATCTTGCTTCAGCTCATAATGTTTGGCATGAATTCTACACACCACCATCTGTTCTAAAAGGTACATAAATGGCTCCTTTTTTACTTAGACAAACTCGATTCATACGAATCTTGTTCAATGGATGCAGATGTAGCTCACCAACTGATGGAACTTCTCTGAAGGATTTCGGACTCTCCGTTCGGGTGAGTATTGATGTTTAAAGTTTGAACATGAAAGTTTTTAGGATCAAAGTGGACTAAATTGTGTTGTGTTTCGGTATATGCTGTGAAATGACAGTAATTTGCTCGTACCTTTGACTTGAATATATCCGTCTTAAGCTATAAGTATATATTCTGTCTTTCTGCACATATTTATGTTAGAATTTTCCTTGTCTACCGATTTATCTATTGAACGATCTTATCGGTATATTAGTTATATATTGGGATACTTATTTTATAATTTGAAAAAAATTATTCTTTAAAATTATCATGAGTTTTTGGGTTAGTGGGTTTGTTTGGTATAGTTTTAAAAAATTACGGTGCGGTGATGTGATGTATTGTGAGATATGATAATCGTGAATTTTTAAATATGTTTGGGAAAATTGTGATGTTATGATCGCGATTTAGGTAAAAAATAGTAAAATACTTTTATATATATAAAATAATGAATATAATTATATTATAATTAATAGAATTAATGATAAATTAATCGTTTCCAAAATCACGATGAGGTCCATAGTTAGTTTTAATAGTTGTGATAATATTGTGATTTTTTAACGATTATCACATTGCAATTAAGTTTATGTTTTGTGTAACATAAGAAAATCATGATCTGGACATCGTATCGCATCTCACCGCAGTTTTAATTTGAGTACCAAACAAATCTAATATTTGGTCTGAATTTGTGATATTTAGGAATATTTAAATTATCATAAATTAAAAATTCAGTAAAATGTAAATATAATAATAATAAATATTAGAAGTAGAGAGGCTGGATATGGTGAGCAAGTGCCATAAAGTTCATAGTTTGCTAGAAACTCGCGTATTGTATCTGTTTTCTCTATTTGGTGATCATTTTTTTACGATTGGTATTTCGTGAGTTTTCCTCCCGAATTTCAGATTTATCATGTAAAAATATTTTGTTTTTCTACGGCTACCAACTACCAATGATTTTAACAAGTCAAACAAAATTAATCTTATGGAGATATCTTTTCTAATAGACTTTAAGTGTAACGATGTACATTTGGTGAGGTTGTAATTTACCCACCAAATAATGTGATTATATCAATAAAAATTAAACATATATAAAATTATATTAAAAAGCATTAATTGATGATGAAGTGCTTTTTGATATTTTAATTGTGAAATTATTAAAATATTAATAAGGCTGATTTTGGAGCATTTACTTGTTATTATATGAATATTTTCAAAGGGATGACCCCATTTGTCGACCGTCGTGCATCTTACAAAATCTGCCACAACTATACTTTATTCATATTATTTTATATTAATCTTATTTTAAATATATAATATTTTATATTGTTTTTCCTTAATAAATTAATCAAAATAATACAATATGCCACCAATTTCAGAAAAACCAGCTTTTCAAAATGCTGGTCAGAAAACCTGATTTAATAAAATATTAATTATTCAAAACAAGATCTTATATATTTTATTATATATTTATAAAAANAATGACGTGATCACTGCTAAAGAAGATAATTATTGGTTGATTTAACTTATTTGTTGCTCGGATCATATTTTGTCCATTGGAATCTGATGAGCTGCATGTTGTCTTCTTCTTTTCATTGTGCACCGTCATCAGGTTTAATAGTTCCTCATGGTGTGTAATGAGGTCTTCTTTGAACCAAAGTCTCTCATCGTAGTGTAACCATAAGATTTTCTCTTCTACCACTGATGACTTTTTTCCGAGTCGCATCATTTCCCCTGCAATTTCCAACATGATATTCTTGCTCTTTTCCTTGCAGTGAATATTATATTTTACTTGAGTTAAAAAAGTCATTTTACCAAAGATTGCTGTCCTGCTCAGATTACCTGAGATGCTTTTTCACCTTATTATTTAGAAATAAGTATCCGCTTTTGTCCCTTTCGTTCTTTCCCATTATACGGTTGGTTAATACAGATTTTCCTTATTGCTCCCAAACATTATTCCCTCCTAGTCTGTGTTTCCATTTGTGTACTCTCCAAGGCTTGAATTTTAGATTATGGAGTTTATATCATGGAATGCTTAATATCACTCAATAAGAATGGCATATTTTCAAGTTCATATTATCTGTAGATGGCATATTTTAATTGGGATATAATCCACATTCTGCAGTCAAGTCTTGATCTTTAAAATGGTAAGGGAAAGCTTGATTTGAGTCATTTAACTGGAGTTTTCTTACGAGCAGACAAATGTGCTTGTGTTTGTTACCTCTTGGTTTGCTTATATTCGTTTATGGTAACCGAAAAATTCAGCTCTTAAAAACCAAGTTACTCATTTTTGCAGGCTAAGGAGCTTACTCTGGCTTCAATTCAAACCTCAACAGATAGCTGCCGGAGCCGCATACCTCGCATCAAAATACCTAAATATGAATCTTGCTTCAGCTCATAATGTTTGGCATGAATTCTATACACCACCATCTGTTCTTAAAGGTACATAAATGGCTTCTTTTTTACTTAGACAAACTCGATTCACCGTTACGAATCTTGTTCAATGGATGCAGATGTAGCTCACCAACTGATGGAACTTCTCTGAAGGATTTCGGACTCTCCGTTCGGGTGAGTATTGATGTTTAAAGTTTGAACATGAAAGTTTTTAGGATCAAAGTGGACTAAATTGTGTTGTGTTTCGGTATATGCTGTGAAATGACAGTAATTTGCTCGTACCTTTGACTTGAATATATCTGTCTTAAGCTATAAGTATATACTCTGTCTTTCTGCACATATTTATGTTAGAATTTTCCTTGTCTACCGATTTATCTATTGAACGATCTTATCGGTATATTAGTTATATATCGGGATACTTATTTTATAATTTGAAAAAAATTATTCTTTAAAATTATCATGAGTTTTTGGGTTAGTGGGTTTGTTGGTATAGTTTTTTAAAATTACGGTGAGGTGATGTGATGTATTGTGAGATATGATAATCGTGAATTTTTAAATATATTTGGGAAAATTATGATATTATGAATGTGATTTACATAAAAATACTAATATATCTTTATATATATAAAATAATAAATATAATTATATTATAATTAATAGAATTAAGGGTAAATTAATCGTTTCCAAAATCACGATGAGGTCACAACTAGTTTTAACAGCTGTAATAATATCGTGATTTTTTAACTATTATCACATCGTAATTAAGTTTATGTTTTGTGTAACATAAGAAAATCACGATCTGGACATCGTATCGCATCTCACCGCAGTTTTAATTTGAGTACTAAACAAATCCAGTATTTGGTCCAAATTTGCGATATTTAGGAATATTTGAATTATCATAAATTTAAAATTCAGTAAAATGTAAATATAATAATAATAAATATTATAAGTAGAGAGGCTGGATATGGTGAGCAAGTGCCATAAAGTTCATAGTTTGCTAGAAACTCGCGTATTGTATATGTTTTCTCTATTGGTGATTATTTTTTAAGTTACGTGTTTCGTGAGTTTTTCTCCTGATCTTCAGGTTTATCACGTAAAAATATTTTGTTTTTCTACGGCTACCAACTACCAATGATTTTAACAAATCAAATAAAATTAATCTTATCGGGATATCTTTTCTAATAGACTTAAGTTTGTTTGATACTCAAATTAAATCTGTGGTGAGGTGCCGGGTAATGTCAAGATCGTGATTTTCTTATATTACACAAAATACAAGCTTAATTGCGATATGATAATAGTTAAAAAATCACGATATCATCACAGTTGTTAAAATCAGCTGTAGTCTCATTGTGATTTTGGAAAAGATTAATTTACCATTAATTCTATTAATTATAATATAATTATATTTATTATTATGTATATACAACGGTATATTAATATATTTACGTAAATCGCGATCATAATATTATAATTTTACCAAATATATTTAAAAATTCACGATTATTATATTTCACCACATCTCACCACACCGTAATTTTAAAAAGTTATACCAAACAAATACTTTAAGTGTAACGATGTACATTTGGTGAGGTTGTAATTTACCCACCAAATAATGCAATTATATCAATAAAAATTAAACATATATAAAATTATATTAAAAAGCATTAATTGATGATGAAGTGCTTTTTGATATTTTAATTGTGAAATTATTAAAATATTAATAAGGCTGATTTTGGAGCATTTACTTGTTATTATATGAATATTTTCAAAGGGATGACCCCATTATGTCGACCGTCGTGCATCTTACAAAATCTGCCACAACTATACTTTATTCATATTATTTTATATTAATCTTATTTTAAATATATAATATTTTATATTGTTTTTCCTTAATAAATTAATCAAAATAATACAATATGCCACCAATTTCAGAAAAACCAGCTTTTCAAAATGCTGGTCAGAAAACCTGATTTAATAAAATATTAATTATTCAAACACGATCTTATATATTTTATTATCAATTTATAAATAAAATATCAATATTTTAAAATTTTAATATACCAGATGAACTCACTGTATATATATATCGAATATGTATTAGCTATACTGAAATAATAAAATTATTACTTTATAGAAAAATACACAATTTAAACTCATTTTTAGTATATAATGTTCGTACTTAGAAAAATACGAATAAAAAACTATATAAACATCATATATTTTTTTCATAAATTAAATAAGTTAGATATACTCTGATTTGTTTAAATCCCGATCAAATTTATTTAAATTAGAAATTTAAAAAATGTAAAATTATTACAACATTCACTCTTTAAGTTTTCTTATAGACTAAGGAAAATAAAATATTATATTCTGACGGGGCATGAGGACGGAGCAATGACACGTGGGATCAGATGACGTGATCCTCAATCGGCCACGTGTCTGCTACTTAATTTTTTAGAAATAATTAATAATAATTTCAAATTCCAACTCAGCCACTAGCCGACAAAGGAATTGCAGCATAGTGAGCAGTGGGCAAACACGTTTTTTCTGTGGGGCCCGCATTTCTTACGTGGCAAGAACACTCTGCCCCATTTTGTAGAATAGGTTAATAATAAAAAAGAGACAAAAGTTGTGTTGTCTGCTTTCTTTTTTTATTTCAAGGTCCAAAATAAATTTAATAGAAAATATTACTTCTTATAAAGATGCAGAAATAATAAAAAACAAATGTTTAAATTAAAGGATTAAATCAAATCAGAGTATTTAATTTAATAACAATCCTTAAATTAATATTTAATACAAAAGGATAAAGTTCCAATGAACAAAATACAATATAATAATAATAAAATAAAGTGGGCCCCATAAACGTACAAAGTTTATTTGTATCATATCCCACTATGCTATCAACGGTTCAGATTGCCGCACATTACAAATCAACAGCGGGGATTCGCTCTACGGATCCCACGCCCCACACTGAAACCTAGCCATAGTCCTAACCTGTCTTCCAGTGGGGACTTTTAAATTTCCAGATTCCACGTCGACAATCCATCCAATGGGTCGCATGCATTTACTTCTAATCCACGAACAATCTTTACCGTTAAATTATTAAGACCCACATGTTTGAAAAAGTAGACCACAATGTGCTAAATACAGATACAATTTAATATATTATTACATTGGCCCTTAATTATTTCGGCCCCTAGAATTTTTATAATAAATATCCTTATGGAATTAGTAAAATAAAATAATTATTTTTTCATAAAAAATGGAATTTATATCTGACCGTGATATTTTCATGGGTATGCATGAATCATGATTCCACGTGATCGCCATTTGCTTTTTACCAATGCTACCTACTACCGGCTATACCGGTTTACCCCTAATGCATTTATTGTTATTATTATTATTATTATTTAATTATTATTACATCAAATTGATTTTTCAGACCCCTATGACCAACACTTATTACCCAATCCAATTATTGTAGTAACAATCATACTTCTCAATCATTAAAACAACACAAATATTTCAATTTGTATGATAATTTATCAAAATTAAAGTAATATGATAATATAAAATTAAGGAGGTAGATTAAATGAATTGAGTTCGAACTTAAGAATGGTTAAGGTTTGTGTGCAGTCGAAATATACAAGTTTCAGTTCGAAAACTAAAAAAATCTATGATTTTAAGTTCCACTCAATTATAATAATTAAAACAATATATATATATATATATATATTAATAATTAAAATATAATCGGTATATTATAAGATTATTGACTCATGAGCCTAGTACTATCGATTAAGTTAGAAATTCGATCTCAAATTGTGCTCGACTCACTTCGAAAAGATCAACTTGAACTCCAACCTTGATAGTTTCGGCTTGTAAAATTCAGCCTTGAACTCCAGCCTTGAGTTTCGACGTAAAAATGTTTATGTGCTTCATAATTTAGCTATTTTTATTGTCTATCTCTAAAAAATAAATAAATTCGACATTATAAGAATTTTTAGCTGCGGCAAATTAAATTTTGAACTATTTTCAACTCACAACACATTCCTATAAAAAAATGTTTATAAAATTATGTATTATTATCGAACTTATTTTTTAATGATTATTAAATAGAAAAACAAGTGCATTAATAAAATATACAAAATTAAAAGATTATTATTAAAATTTTGAATTTATGGATAAAGAGTAAATTTCAGACTTTTGACTAGGATGGTAACTATTGATTTACTCTGTTAGGAGTGTGAGGTATAATTAATGAAATAATAAGAATTTATGGTAACCGACACGTTTCGGTTGTATCTGATTTTGGTCGGGTATCAATCAAGGGTGGGAAATGGGGCCACGCTGGAAGATAGTGATTTTGAGCGGTTAGATTTAGGAGAAAATGAAGGGCTACGATTGATGTAGGACTGCATCTGAAGTTTCCACGAGGGCTGCTTTTGGTTGTAGTAGATGGGGAAATAGTCCCCGACTCCCAGAGAGATGAATAGATAATGAGATTGGGATTTCAGAGAATAAGGGTTCATTTATAGGAGGTGGATAGGGAAGAAGAACGACGGTGCGGAGCGGGGCGGAGCGGAGCTCATTTCCGGTGAAGATCTTTAGAAGGATTCTTGTTTTCTTTCTGGGTTTTTTACTGAATCGGTGATTCCGGGGAGTTACTTTGATTTTCGGTGTTTTTAGTTATCTGTGTTATTGGATTCCGATAAGGGAGTTTTTGTAGAAATCGGTTATGGATAGAATTAGAGAAACGAGAAGGGCTGCAATTGTTGGCTCTAATGGTTTTAACAGAAGAAGTCACAGAACAAACAGTCTTAGAGACTCTCCTGGTATTAATGATTTTTGGGTTTTACAGATCTGGGTTTTCTTGTAAAAGATTTGAGCTTTTGTCTGTTTTTTTTGCAGATGAAGATGGTGAAGTTGAGTTGCAGGAGTCTGTGAGATTGAGAGATAGAGTGAAGAAAGACCTAGATCGAGAGAGGGAGCGGGACCGGGAAAGGGGAAGAGAAAGAGATTTAAGAGAAAGGTCTAACCGGAGTCAAAGGAGGAGAGCTGAGAGGCTAACGAAAAACAGAGTTGATATCGGTGGAGATGAAACTTCCGATGAGAGCGTTAACGAAGATGACGACGAAGAATATGAAGAAAACGCCATTGCTGGCGTTAGACTGGTGGCGCCGCCGTTGGTTTCAATTCATAACCATCACCACGGAGGCTCACTGACCAACCACCACCACACTCATAGAAGTAATTTCGGTCAGCAAGTACAGAGTAGTAATTGTACTAGCAACCTTCATCTACAGCACAGAACCACGTTTCCTCCAGGTTCTTCTGCTTCCAAGGTTTTCCGGTCACCGTCTGTCTGGAAATCAGGCGATGAGATGATCGGTGTTCCAGTGCCCAGAAAAGCGCGTACCGGTAAAGAGACAATTCAACCAAACCCAACAGAAGCAACTTCATCTCCCTTCTAATTTGTGTGGACTTTTTGCAGCATCTACGAAAAGGTCGCATGATTGGATATCAAGCGGCAGCAATAACAATAGCAGCGGTGCAGTTTCAGGTGGCGAGCAAGCTAACCGGCCGGATTCTGATTCTCCGGCAATACAGGGTCTTCCTCCGACCGCTGCTCCTGTCTCCCCATCTTCTTCCAATGCTTCTGTAGGAAAGAAGCTTGTCGGTTTCTTAACTTTAAACGCTTAATATTCATTCTGCTATATTCTTTTTTATTCTCACCCTGACTTTTTGATTCGCAGAAAACAAGCGGTAAAATCGCCGGAGGGCCGAAAATGAAGCCACCGAAGGCTTCACAGAAGCCGTCTTCGTCGAATCCGGAGGAGCTTGAGATTGAAATAGCTGAAGTATTGTACGGTATGATGACTCAGTCACAGGGACGTTCATCCAAGAAAGAAGAATCCAGAGAAGTTAATAGATCCATTGTTGACGCGAAATCGAGGAATTCGCCACCAATTTCTATCTCCCCTTCTCAGAGCAATTCTTCTAATTTTGGCCCAATTTCAGTCACCGGTGAGTACGGAGCGGTCGGAGTATTCATCGATTTCTCCCTAAAATTCTGGAATTTTTGTTCTGCAGCTCCGAAGCGGAAGCGACCAAGGCAGGCGCCTGAAGTCTCAACCTACGGCAACGCAGTCTCGTCGAAACTGGCGGCAAATCAGCCTATAAAGACTGAAGTTTCATCTGCGTCGGAGAAACTCATCGTTGAAAATGAATATGAAATGGGACCCAATTTAGTCGATTCACATATGCAGCAGGCGGAGCCGGCCGTGACGAAACCGCAGGAATCTACCAAATTGGATTCAACTTTGAAGGAAAACTCATCAGAAAGAATAGATTTTGCAGTGAAGGGCGAGCTTCGTTCACCGAAAGAGAACGAATCATCCACAGCAGTAGTAGACGAAACTATTTTCAAAGATTTGCCATCGGAAGCTACAGAGCCTAAATCGTGAGTTCTTTATGCTGCGTTTCTCCCTTCGTAGTCAAAAACTTATTTTTCGTTATTGGGTACGCAGGAATTTGGTTTCTTCTGTGAAAGAAGCTCTGAACGATGCAAAAATGGAGATAGATCTCATGGTAAGCAAGAAATTGCATTTTCACATCATCTTTCATTCCACCGATCTGAGTTTTCTCTATCGAATTTGAATTTCTTCTCTAGGCACCGCCCTCCCAGACCAGATCATCACCGGAAAATGATGCAACAGTGGCCGCTGTATGTTTCATAAGCTTTCACCATCGTTATTATTTTGATCTCTGTCCACAGGCTTAATCCTCCGAATCTCTCAGGCTTTGAAGTCAATTGATTCGTCAAAAGATAAGGAGAATGTGAATGCACATCAAGAGAGTAAGAGTAGAATTATTGATCTGCAACTTGACTTGGATAAGCCTAATCGAGAAGCAAACTCAGTTCATAAAAAACTCCAGAAGCAAACGCAGCTTCAGATTCAACCCAAACCTCCCAAAGACGAACCCTCAGCAAGCGTCGTTCCTTTGTCTCTCTCTATGGCTGGTTTTCTCCCTTCCGGGCTCCCTCCTATGGGGTATACACGCTTCTTTCTATTGAATATGCATCGGTTTTTCTTTATGTCGAAAAATTTAGTGTTTTTGCTCTGTTTTTAGATACATGTCTCCTTTACAAGGGGTAGTGCCAATTGATGGAAATGCTGTACAGGTATAGCTTAACGTTCGTGTTTCGAATCCTTATCTTTTTCCTGTTTTGATTTGTTATTTTTCTTCAGCCTTCGTTCTCTCAGCCTCGACCGAAACGATGCGCTACACATTGCCATATTGCTAGGAACATACATTGCTTGCAGCAGTTCATGAAAATGAGTCCTCTGTGGGGAGGAAGATCATCAAATGCTGCTTCGTTATTCGGTCTTAAATCGAGTAATGATCTTGTCAAAGTTCAGAGTGTCAAGGAGCAAAACATTCAGCAGCAAATTCTGATTCAGCAAGCATTACCTCCAGTTGCAGCTCCTAATCTTCTGGTACGAATTTTGATCGTTTTCTTCGTTTCCGAGTTCATTTTGAATCGTTTTTTTTTTATGGGATTTTTGAACAGGGTCCGGCTTTTATATTTCCATTGAACCAGCAACCTCCTGGTGCTGCCAAATCATCGACCGGAATGAATTTACCCATACCGGTGTCGTCTTCATCTACTTCTCAATCGTTTGGTTCTTCTCCAGCTGCTAATACTATGAGCTTCAATTATCCTGCTAATGATTCTCAGTATTTGGCTATTTTGCCTAGCAATCCTTATCCTTTCCCTGTTCCCGTAGCTGGCGCACCGCCATCTGGTTACATCGGAGCTCCACCTCCGACAATGCCGTTGTTCAGTGGATCATTCTATCCTTCGCAGATTCCGGCAAATCAGATGGCACAATTGCTTCAAGCTCAGCCGAATATTTCGGGTTCCAATTGTTCTTTCTCGTCTTCTCAGAAACAGCCGAATGTCGGCAGCCATGGAAATATGAATATGCAGAGTCCGTATCCGCAGCCTCCAAAGCCGAAGCATCACGGAGGTGAAGATTTGGGGCGAGGTACGGCGAATTTGTACAATCAGAATCTGGGTATTCCGATTCAAGCACCGAATTTCAACTTATTGGCTCCTTCTCCGGCGTCGGAGAAAAGCTATCAGATTCCGACGATGCCTCCTGGGTTCGCATTATCTTTTGATATATCTTCAGTTGCGGCTCAAAACCAAGCTATATTTCAGAGCACGGTTTCATCGGAAATATCCCGACAGAACATTCAGAAGAAATCTAGTGGTGGTGATTCTTCAGCTGTTAGTAATGACAAGAAAATTGCTACTGTGAAAGCTCATGGTTCAAGCCAATCTATTACCGATTCTTCTGTAGTTACTCCAGTTCAGGCTAACTCCGGTCGATCTTTAGTTCGGCCGGCACTGAATAATGCTAATATTCAACCGGAGTTACAGAAACGATCATCCACATTAGGGGCTAAGTTTCCGAGTTCACTATCTGGTTATCCTCAAAACATTGTTCCGAGCAACGGCAGCCCGAATTGCAAAAGCTCTTCGAGAACGATAACCTCTCAAGCTACACAAACTTCTGTTACCGCTGCTTCGACTTCTTCCTCGCCTCAACAGTGGGCAAGTTGGTCCGGAACAACATCTCAAGCACCTCCTTCTTCACTTCCGGCTTCTGGTCCTTCTCCGATTGCATCGCCTCGGTGGAAAAGTTGGTCTAGAACTGCAACATCTCAAGCACCACCATCTTCGACGATAAGTTCGCCTCCGCAGTGTAAAGCTTCATCTAGACCAGCAACTTCTCAAGCACCGCCGGCATCTCTTGCTCCGGCAACTACATCGTCGGTGCATTGGAAAAGTTTGACTAGACCACCGACAACATCTCAGGCACAAATACACAATCAGATTTCATTTGGTACTGGGAACCAGAAAACATGGTCGAGCTCAGCTGGACAAGTGATGCCCCCCAGCAGCAACCAGTCCGGTGGAAGTCCGAGCATGGCTAAATTTGCACAGTCTTGTTCGTTATCGAAGAACTCAACCTCTGTAGCAACCCAGAAATCGGCATCAGTTCCAGCAGCAAAGAATCAAATGCAACAGCAAGCTCAGGCGCAGGCTCAGCTATTTTTCTCAAATTCAAATGCTGCAACAGGAGGATATTATATGACCAAGAGACCACCGAGTAGCTCCGGGATGCTTTCTTTGAGTTCTCCGGTAACGGCAACGACTGATCCGGCTAATGTTAAGGGTGGAAGTGTAATAAAATCGTCTTCTTTTACGGCTCAATCTCCGGGAGATGTAATACCTACGAGTTACTCGTATCTCCATCAAGTTCCTGCTGCGGTGCAACCCAAATCTGCTGAGCAGAAACAACCTGCAGGTTAGTTGTTGGGATAATGTAAAGAAGAACGAGAAGTGGGATATGTTTTTGTCTCCCCGAGAAGCTCCTCCCTGTCCTTTTCATTGAACATGACTGTTATTTTAAGGTTTATTTGTCCTAAACACACATCAAGATCTGGACATTGTTTAATGATGATGTAATATGTACATTTTTTGCATCAGCAATCTGTCCAATTTTTGATGAACAATTCCATTTGATTTGAGGAAATTTCTGTTGAAATTTGTCTTTAATTGGAGAAAATTAATCCTCAATTTAAATAGTGTAAAAATGATCTAAAATTTGTAAATTACATGAGAAATTCTGAAATTTTAAAATTGTTCAAGAATTACAATCAAGTTAGTAGTAGTGGTTTTTGTTTTTTTTCTTATGAGTGGTTTTAATAATTTATATATTATTATTAAAATTTTCAAAGTTTATAGATATATTCATTATATATTTTCAATGTTAATGAGTTAAATTCAAAATCTGGAGACGTTTAAAATATTAACGAGTATAATGATCAAATATATATGGGTTTAGAAGTTCGTGGACAAACCACACAATTCTTAAACTTTGAGTACATGATATTTAGGAGCGAACGGAGACACTATATCAACCTAGGAGACTTTATTTACAAACATCACTCCAATAAATTGACAACACTATGACAATCAATTTTTAGGGTGAATCCTACAAGTTTGTATAATTTGATAAATTTAATACTCAATTTCTTAAGTCAACAAATTTTCAAATTTTGTTTTTTTGGTAAAATTAGTCAAATGACTAATCATGCTAGTTTTATTTTATATAGATTAAGAGATGTTATGGTGATTAGCGGAAAATATCGTATTATTTTGCATGAGATGAGTCATCACAAGAACTTAGTCTCTAATCATACGAGATCAATGAGAAGCCATTTCCTTAAAACTAAGGCTGTTACACGATCCGAACAGCTCGTAAAACAAGATGTGTTCAGCTCGTATTGATCGTGTTCGCTCGTTCGAATAAAATATGAATATTGTTCGAATATTATTTTTTGTTTATTTATAATTTGAACGAATATGAATATTTTCGTGAACAAATGTGAACGTTCGTGAACAAATATATTATTCAAATTAATTGTTATTATAATATATTATTATAATATTTAAATTTAAAAACATTTATAAAACTCTAATTTTCATTCATTGACTCTAACGGCACGGAGTTGTGAATCATTTCTCAACTCTTCATTGAATTCAAAAGGCTGAAAAGAGAAGACATTTTATATTCTACAAAATTCTCAAAATGTCAAATATGGAACAAAACGAATGTTCATCACCTTAAGTGAACCCTTTGGATGAAGTTATTATTTTTTATGATTAATCAATTTTCTGCAGAAAACGAGGATGTGTTAGAACACGAAGAACCATTTGGAGGAATTTCATATAAATAGTACAAACATGTTCGAACAAATCGTACGAACAATGTTCGAACAAGCTATTCGAACGAACATGAACATTCACTTAATAATTTGAATAACGTTCGAATAAAATATAAACGAACATAAATACGTTCGAATAAAAATATGAACGAATATTAACACAACGCGTTCGGTTCAAATAAGAGCCCTACTTAAAACTTCTAAAGCTGGTTTGGATTTCTTAAGAAACATATCTAAAATTAACAGATTGGATAATTTTGTTAATTTAATGTTAATTTAACATTCGATAATTTTGATAATGCTAAATTAAAGGATTTGAAGTAAGAATGTGATTTGAGAAATGAGAAATGAGAGCACTATTTCTTTAGATTAAGAAAAGATGAATAATGAAGATGTTACTTAGTTAATATTCATTAGAATCTTTGGGAGAACGACGCGTGTCTGCTTCTGATTTGTGGAGAAACAATAGAGATTAGACCGCCAAGTGGAGGTTTCATCTTTGATCTGTAACTCATTTCATCGTACGGCCGCCGGTAAAACTTCAGGTAATGACCGAATGTTTCACGGTCACGACCAGCACGATTCTGTTGTGATTCACGGCGGAAGAATATCCCCGGCGACTGTAAGAACGACGGTTTCGGCGTTCGAGTCTGTCGTATAACTGGCGGTGCGACGGCGGTTTGAGTCTTCTTTGGCAATGGTGTAGACGGGAAAAATCCTTTCCTCACGGTCGTCGGAGATGCGAAGGACAACGACCTCCCGCTCAACGGCGAGATCATCGGACCGGAATCCGTCGGCCCAACTTTCGTCTCCGTAAAAGATAAGTACCAAGGCTTGAGTGAATCAAAATGATGCGACACCGTGAATGCAAACCTCGACGAAGATCCCGGTGACTGTAATTTCGCCGCATCAAATCTTAACGACGTAGTCACCGCCGTGGCCCGCCTTCCGAAACCCATATCATCAAACGCAATCTGATCCTCGTAATCCAATGATAAAACTATCTGGGTTAACGCAGAAAGTTCAACAAACGTTTTCACACCCTAAAAAACACATACAAAAATTAATTCATCACAATTTTCAAATCTGAAGAACCCTAAATCCCCAAATCGAAATCAAAAAATCAAAATCACCTTCCAAATATAATAAAACAACGACGGTGGATCGATGATGAACGCTTTATGAAGGCGTGATGGATAATTATCTGCCAAAATCTTCAATGTCCCAACCACAATATTCACAAAAGCTGATCCTGACCTGAAAAAGCCTGCAAATTCCTCGGTAAAACGAAGACCAGATTAACTTACACTAATTAACTCCTAATTGCCTAATTAGTTCAGAAAATCAAAACATACTTGCATCAAACAGAAGAACAAATTTGTCTACATTCTTCCCCATTGTCTGAATCGCCACTTCAAACGTAAATGCCACCAGCCTCGTAAATCTAAAATTTCCCAAATCGTAAATATACCCAATTATTCAATTAATATAATTAAGAAAATGAAGTTCTTACAGCTTCTGGGAATGGAGCTTCAGGTAATCTGGTTTCATTCTGATAATCTGGTAGCAGAATGAAACTCTTTAACGTAAATTAAATAAACTTTTTTGTTTAGAGGTACTCGGAGTTTAGTATTAAAATTACCACAACAGGCCGGAAATGAGCGTCATATCCGGCGACATAAGCGACGCCGTCGACAAGCTCCGCAGTGAAATCGTCAGCCATGAGACTGTCTGTAGAAATTCAAAAAACCCACATCGAAGAAAAACATATCTTTACCTTTTTTGATGATTTGAAAACTAAAGAAAGAAAAAAAAGCAAAGATTCTCTGGTTTTGTTTCTACCCATTGGTAATCAGACAAAATATCTGCCGGAAAAAGAAGAGTAGTACCGTACCGATTCCGGCGGTATCTCTCCAAGAAAGACAGTTTCTGAGATGTTTAGCTGCTCTTTTAACGTTGTCACCTTTTGCTTTTAGAAACCTCTCAACGCAAGATTGGTTACAGAACTTCTCCTGCAGAATTAATGAACAAGATAGGGTTGTTTAATGGATAATACTCCGATGAAAACCAACCTGTTTAACGGTGAGAGGAGATTGTTTTCTGAGAAGATGAAGAACAGATTGAACTCTGTGTGTTTCTTCGTCTCGAATCTTCATAATCGTCGTCGCCATTGACGTTTTTCTCAAGAAAATACGGTGAAATTGTTGTTGTTGTTAATGTTCTTCATGGAATCTGGAATCTGGAATCTGGAGAAGAGTGTGAAGAATGAAGAATGTTTTGGTTACTGAATAAAAGGAAGTGAAGTGGAAATATATAGAAATTTACGGTAGGTGTTAACGGGATTTTGACAGATTGTGACGGTTGTAGACGGAAAACGTCACTGTGTTGTATATCTTTGAAAAAATTGGATAACCATTCTATAAATACTACCTAAATATTCTCAATTTACGAAATTATAAAAATCACACTTAAAATATTAATATCGTTTTTTTTGTCTATTGATATTTTAGTACTTGGTTTTCTGTTAATTTGAAAAATATTTTTTCTTTATCATGAGTGATTTTCAAAATACGCAAATAAAATCAGTTTGAAAAATTATACAAAATTGACCCCTGATGTTTAAGAATTGTGCATAAAATATAAAATATTAACGCGTTTGTTGGAGTGCCAATGATAAACGGTATTGGAAACTTGAAGTGTCTTATAAGAATTTAATTGAAGTTGAGGGCTACAAATGCATATTTTTGCTCAAAATATGTATCATATTTATAATTTCGTAACTTAGAATATATGTAATTTACACATCCCTTAAATTGGGGACAGTAGGCAAACATACCCATATATGTTTACTATTTTAGTCTTATATAATTGGATTAGGGGTAAAGTGGACTTGTTTAAACCGTAAATATTTTGAAATATACTTATATTTTAATTGAACCAAAAAATCTCTTGTTTACTAAAACGGATTGGAACCCATGGTTCAACGGACGCTTTTAAAACATAGTTCTTCTAAACATTTAAATCTTTGTAAGATTCCAGATGTCTTTATTCTTCTTGTCATAGAGTTCAAAATTTCAAACTCCCAGTTACATGATAATAATATGTATTTTATTATTATTAGAGAGATAAATAATGTATAGTATTATATTATAAAATTTTAAACCTAATATTAATTTGGTAATTTGTATTTAAATAAATATAGCACACGTAAACGAATCAAAACATTCCACGCCATTTAAAATTTAGAAAACTATTAAGTGTTTGAAACCAAGTCATCTCTCCCTTTACTTTTGCTTTTGTTTGGTATTTTATTTTTTATTAGTTACTTTTTTTCCCTTTATTTAACATACCGTTGCAAAACTTCGTAACGGTAACATATTTTATTTTAATAATAAGAATTATTAACATATTTAATGATTAGAATATAGTGTTATTTAATTTTATTTAACTATGTTCCACCATTTCATTTATTTATTTAATTATATTTAGTAAAAACTATACCGAATTGAACTGAAAAATTTCAATTTGATATTTGATTTTTCTTATTTAGTAATTTTGTGTTTGGTTTGGATTCAGTAAACAAATATGTATTTGAAATTTACGAATTTAAAATTTTATTTAATTTAAAAATAATAAATTGTTTATTAAATAATATAATTAAAGGTTTATAATTGATTAGAGTTTAGGATTAATTTACTTTATTTAATTTAATTTGAAAAATTCAATATTTCAGTATATACTAAAATGAAACATGTTTTGGTCTTTTTTCAAGGGATATTAACAATCAATCGTTTTGAAGTAATTAGGATAACTTGGCCAGAATGTGAGGCAAAGGTGCATAGTTGTTTACGTGGAAATTCCAAAAAAGATGAGAAAAAACCACGATATAAAAAGAAAAGACTCTCGACGAAAGCACTATAATATCGTAAGTTTACAAAGAGTTTCTTGCAACTAAAAAGAAGGCTGAACAAAGATTATTTTTCCTTCTTACTTCCATGTATTTATAAACTTCATTGGGGGCATAATTGTCTTTCAACCACTCACCTTATCTGTCGCATCTAACCGTCATCGAGAGCTATAAAGTCGGTAACGTCTACTTTGATTTGCATATAATGATGTAATGGTTGTTCCGCCCCTTAAGACTCGTGCTGCACAATTGACTAGACCCATTGTGGATCTCTTGACGTGGCTCGATCGACACCTTGATCTAATCTCTTATCGGGAATGCCTCATTACTTGAGGATTTCTCTTGATCGTTCATCTTGAGCCGGATCAATTTACCCAAAAATCATATGTATCTTATCCATGTGTCCCTTTCAAAACCAAACCGACAAAATTCTATAACAAAATTATGCTTTGATCGATATTGGAGAAATAAGTGGTAACTTCAGTGCTCCAGAAAGATGTAATGTTGGAATGTTAAATATATTACATTGGAATTGAGATATAATTTAGATGAGTTTATAAGAAGGAAGGGGTACCATTGTAATTGATTTGTGCAAATCTTTTACATTGTGGTATCCTCCTCTTATATATCGTATTCACGCACACTCTCATCTTAATTTTAGCCAGACTCTAGAAATTTCGACATGGTATCGAAACTGGTTCGGTTCATTCCAAGTCGCAATCTTATGGTTGAATTTAAGGGGATGTGTTGAAATGTCAATTGTCCCACGTTGGATTTGTGAAATAATTTGGATTGGTTTATAAGAGGGAAGAAGTACCATAGTAATTGACTTATTTAAGTTTTTTACATTGTGTTCTCCTCCTCTTATACATCGTGTCCACGCACACTCCCGTCATAATTTCGGCCAGACTCTAGAAATTCATCATGCTCTAGTCTTTTAAATGTGTGAGTTCCTTCCTTTAATTCCGTTCGTTCGCACTTTCCCGTTGTCATTTCGGCCAGATTCTATAATTTCAACATGGTATCGAAATTGGTTCGGTTCATTTCAAGTCGCAATCTTATAGTTGGACTTGAGGGAAAGAGTTGGAATTTGTCCCACATCGGAAAAAAAAAGGATTGATTAGGTTTATAAGGAATAATTCTTATCAGATATTAACTTGATCAAATCTTTTAAAATGTGTGAATTTCTTCCCTTAATCCTATTCGATCACACTTCCCGACGAGATTCGGGTTTAGACACATAAATTTCGACACGTAACACAATGTACCGGTTGTCGTTTATGGGTAAAAGGCTACTACTACTACTACTGGTGCAGAAAACCAGGAACCACAGAGAGGGAAAAAAGCCTGCGTTTTCAACCATGAAAACAATGATTTGAAACTAGTGTTTTCTTCTCCAGATTAACCACAAAAACTGCACATCCCGTGATCTCATGTCACATATAATAGTATGTGATATGATTGTAAATAAGTAATTCTTGGACAAATCTACTGCCAGACTATCGATATTTTCGTTCAAATAAACATAATTTATATTGATGTGGTTTATACTAAATAGAACTGGACTAACTTACCTTTGTTCAAAATATAGCCAATTGTAAATTCAAACAAAAAAATCACCTTTGGATCATTCAAAGACAGTAAAACATCAATATAACTATAGATATGCATCAGGATTAAGAACTCTATGATATTCAGGAAACAAATTATGGTTTTCAAGCAAAAGAGATTACTTCTCACCATGTTCAAACTTGAAAAAATACCGCATATTGTTCTTGAACAAATGGATATTATGAAGTTGATCTGCTTTTGATCCTGTGTACAAAAGAATAACTTGAGAAAATGATCAGAAAGTGTTGTGTCTGTGTGTGGTTTTAGGTTTGGATGATTGGAGGTACCTTCAGAGGGCCGACGAATAACGTTCAGTGACCCTAGGCAGCCATTTTTTGAAGTATGTTTCGCTTTCGGGTTCAGGGGGAGAGAGTGCACCTAAAGGAGTGACTGATATCTGAATGAAATGAGAAATTAGTCATAGTTTTCAATATTGTTATTGTTAGTAAAAGTATTATCATGCTCACATATCCTTCTCGTAGAGCCGCGTAATCGGTGTCTTTATCTTCATGTTGTGATCCCCTGACCTGAAAAATTAATATGTAAAATATCATTATGAAGTTTAGAGATTGTATTTGGAATCAAAACATACTTCTCTCTTAAATAGAAGATTTTGATTTCTTTCGTTTGAAATGTTTGATTCAGATTCTGTAGAGGGTTTCGTTTCCATTGTCATCGTTGATTGCATTTTTCCTCCTTGATCATCAGAAGTGACTTTAGTCCATCCCATTTTCACTAAGCTTTTACCTTGCTTCGTGAGTCGATAACCCTGCACATGACACGGAGAGAATATGAATCGATTATTATGATATTAAAAGGGCCAATATAGATCATGTAAGACTAAATGTTGACAATACGAAACAGCAAAAACCGCAATGGAGGATGAAATATTCACCTTATTATTGGAAACATCTGTAGGTACATCTATATTGAGAAAACTATTTGTTGTATAGGTTCCCATTTTGATTTCAACTAATATAGCTGTAATTATGGGGAGGCAAGCTTCTGCTGCTAGTCCAAAGTCATCAACGTTACTCTTACCTCTGACCCTGAAAAGCAACAAGTTTAATCACCAACTTTCTAGTCAATTTACAGAGAATTAAGTTTGGTAAATACCAGTCATATGACAAAGAAATAGATGGTACATCATTTAAAAATGCTTCACGGGCTCCTCCCACGGTTCCTGAATATACACTGCATTGATCAAGACATTCACCAGTTAGAAAAAGCAAAGTGAGCATCGTTGCAATAAAGGCCAATGTTTAAAATTAAAACACCATGACTATGTAAAGAATCGATTTTGTCTGCACGAGCACACTTCGACACAGAAAAATCAGATGCAGAAACATAAACATGATGTCATGTAATGTAACAGAACTAACATGTGATAACCACAGTTGCTTCCCATATTAATGCCACTGATTACCTGCAAAGAAAAATTGGAAGAAGTACCAGATTATCAATTCTCTGTTGAAAAATGGCTCATTTAAGAGAACGCACAGGCAAAGAAGAAGTACCAGATCAGGTATTAAAGGGAAGAGTGCTTTGGAAATTCCCAGTGATGTGCAGTCAGCAGGAGTCCCTAAAT
>RWGZ01000884.1:11616-85814 GCA_009725065.1 Utricularia reniformis | reverse complement strand
TCAAGCAGCAGAGTACTGAATTTAGGACAGAAGCATCTAAGTACACGGCTGTTGTCATAATGAATAGCATTACTCTCGTCGATGCTTTTCTTGATGCAGTAAGTATATTTAGCTCACCTGATTCGTCTCAATATTTAGCATGAATTTGATGAAATCGATACAAGTAGAATAGTTATTTATTTATCTGTGCTGACATTCTCTTCGTTTTCTTAGAATAAATGGATGGAGCTGTTCCCTTCCATAATCTCCAGGGCAAAAACACTCCAAGTTGTACATTCTGAGGTTTCAGATCATTCTAGAGGCTCACTTTATCTGGTAACCATCCATCTCTTTGAAAGATATCGAAATATATTTAATATCGGTACTCATTATTAACCCGACTATACTTCAATTTTTTCGACAGATGTATGCTGAATTGCAAGTTCTTTCTCCACTGGTTCCGACAAGAGAAACTCACTTTCTTCGTTACTGTCATCACAATGCAGAGGAAGCAACTTGGACCATTGTTGATTTCCCCATTGATGGATTTCAGAACAGTTACCCTCCTTCATCTCCTTATTACAAGAGAAAACCTTCTGGATGTATAATACAAGACATGCCTAATGGATACTCAAGGGTCATTACTTACATTTTTCACTTGATCCAATTCTTTTCGATTCGGGAAATCATTATTAATTGAATTTCAGGTAACATGGATGGAGCATGTGGAGGTCGAGTATACTCCGGTTCATCCTGTTTTTGCCCGTTACATAAACAGTGGTGCCGGTTTCGGGTCGAAGCGTTGGTTGTCTGCTCTCCAGGGACAATGCGAGAGGCTTGCTAGTCTTATGGCTAGGAATATTTCAGACCTTGGAGGTTAATAAATAATCTTAAGCTTTTTGTGTATCTTTGACTTTTGTGCTCTTAGTTGATCGTCTTTGGTTGCAGTGATCCCATCTCCTCAAGCTCGGAAAAGCTTGATGAATCTTGCAAAGAGGATGAGACGCACATTTTACCTAAACATAAGCAGTTGCTGTGGAAAATCCTGGACTGCATTGTCTGATTCTGCTGATGATACTGTAAGAATCACAACTAGAAAAGTTACGGAGCAAGGGCAGCCAAATGGCTTGATTCTCAGCGCTGTATCGACTTCATGGTTTCCGTTTCAACACAATCATGTATTCGATTTCCTTCAAGACGAAAGGCGTAGAGGACAGATTGAAGTTCTTTCAAATGGGAATTCTCTTCATGAAGTTGCTCACATTGCTAATGGCTCCAATCCAGGAAACTGCATTTCTCTTCTTCGAATCAATGTAAGTAAAGTATAACTCAAAGAATCCATTTTATCAACCTTTTAATATTGTACCAAATCTCAGGTGGCTAGCAACTCATCTCAAAGTGTTGAGCTCGTGCTGCAAGAGAGCTCCTCAGATGACTCGGAGAGCATCGTCGTTTACGCCACAATAGACGTACAAGCAATTCAGATGGCGATGAATGGTGAGGATCCATCCGGGATTCCTATCCTTCCTTTAGGGTTCATAATCCATCCAATGAACGAAACCAACATAACCAAAGAAGATACTAAGAGCCAGCTATCAGAGACGAACACCGGCTGCTTACTAACCGTCGGACTTCAGGTTCTCGCTAGCACAACCCCAACTGCAAAACTCAATCTATCAAGTGTTACAGCAGTGAACAACCATTTATGCAACATAATGCAACAAATCAATGGACTTCTGAGCAACAACAGGATTCAAGCAGCTGATCAGCTTCTCGAAACTGGGATGATTCCAAACTCAACGTCTTAGTATGTGTTTTTGTGATATGGTTTGAGGATTCAGAAGTCAAGAGCGCACCAGATGTGATCCTTGCTAAATATTAAGGCCATGAATTTTGTAGATTGACGGCGTTAACATGTAGCAAGGATGGTGGTTCGGGAATTGACTTGTGATTTTCCTCTTTGAAATTTGAATTGTTGTTTGCTATTTGCATTCCACTTCGAATGTTTCTATTACTCATTCAGTTATGTTTATTCTGTTAAAATTCTGGACGGACTGTTTATTTTGGCTTCTTATTTTCTTGTCTTAAATCTTAATAGTTTTATTTAACAAACACACAATACTGTTTGATTATGCTGTGGATTTAGTCTTAATTCTCGCTGGACAAGTCAAAGACTTTGATGTGGACCTTAGACAATTGAAAGAATGTTAAATGTTGTCTAGAAGCAGCAAATTATCTTTCCTTGGAAGTTGCTATCTGAGAAGTCCAATACTGAATATGGAATCTGATATCTTTTTATCATGTTTCTGTTTTGATGAGGTCACAAAGTTAGATCTGAAATGTTGCCGTTTATGTTGTTGCCTTTTGTTCTTAGGAAATCTGATGTGTGTTAAATAGCTTTGTATTCACGTTGGTTCAAACTCATGTCGTTAATGCTTTGTCTACTGCAGTTCTTATTTTCAGAAGCTTTGCCCCTGTTTTTTTTCTCATTTTTACGTTCAACTCCTACTGATTGGCAACGATGAAGAAATGCATTGAATGGTCATTCTGATATACAATTATAACACATATCTACAACACAACCAAGCCATAAAACCACAACCATAACCACAACTCATACACATTGCCCACATCAGTCCCTCAAATCCTCAAACTCCACATCAATTGCCTTCAAACCATCATGGTATCGGAGCTTTTCTTCCTACAATAAATCAATTTCCAAAATTTTGCACTCTGCTGCATAGACACCATGGCTTCAAACCGCTCTTCATCCTCCTCCGTTCCCCTCCTCACATCAAGGAACTATCACTACTGATCCATCCGTATGAAACAATCCTTGCTTGCATTGGACCTATGGAGTGCTGTTCAAAATAAACCTCCTACTGAAACCGCTGCGGATGCTCCAGAAAGGGCTTCATACATGGAAGCAGTCCTACGCCAACACAGAGCTTTAGACACCATATGCAGTGTCATTTCAGAAGATGTTTACATGACACTTGTAATAGCCAGGAAAAAGGAATGATGGAACAAATATTAGGGAATGTAGCGGTAAAAATATAGACAAGGAATAACGAAGGATACGGGAATGAAAGAACGAAAAAGGAAACGAAAAATAGAAAGTAAAGAAAAAGATAAAGGAATGGTCAAAATGAAAAGAAGGAGGGGTTAAAGTGTGAATTAGAAAAGTTAAGATGTCTATAAATAGGGGTGGGGAGACCCAAAAACGAGTTAATTATCATTAAGTCACGAAAATCCGGAAATTGTCGCGAAAATTTGGCCATCGAAAAATTGTCGCGAATTTTTACACTTTGGAAAATTATCGCGGATTTTTGGAAAGGCAATTATTGTCGCGAAAACGATTCTGTGAAAAATTGTCGCGAAAATGATCATGTGCAAAATTATCGCGGAAATCGGTGAAGAACAAAATTGTCGCGAAAATGCTTGAAGTATAAAATTATCGCGAATCCTGACTCCAGCACAAAATTATGGCGAATTTTGAGGAATAAGTGAATTATCGCGGAAATACTAAGTTTGAGTGTTTTCGTTACGTCTCAACGTCGGATCGTGGGAGGAAAAAGGACACCTAGGGTCTACGGTAATCACATATTTAACAATAAAATAATCACGTCGGAATTCGAGTAACTAAGATCTGTTACGAAATGCAGGGAAGTACGAGAAGATTATAACAAGCTAAAGCAAACGGTAAGTGGAGTGAACACAATATAGTAAGGGAAGGTTCAGACTTAGGGAACGAGATTGGGTTATTAAAGAAGAAAGAAAAAGACACGAATGAACGAGATAAATGTTAATAAGACTCGGGGTGAGGAAGGATGGACCGTCCAACCGAACCCGGCATCGTGCCTAGTACACGATTCGCCAAATGAAGGGCATGCCTGATGAAGGGAACGATAAGTTCCAAAGACGGAAAGATACGTACGAAAAAGGGCGGAACGGATCCGGGTGGAAAAATGGGTAGCGCCTAAGTACCCACCCGGGGAAGGGAAGCATATGGCCCGTCGAGTCATCCAACAGCTAACGGTTGGCTTGGGCGGGACATGTACCGAGCATGTTACTCTCGGCAACAGTAAAATTAAAGTATGAGGGGAATGATAAGGGTAAAAGAAGAAGGAAATAAGAAAACGGTTAAAAGGAATGATTCACGCGTGTGTGTACGGTTTAATTAAGAAATGAAAAGATAATGTGTAGCGTGTGTGAAGTTTCCTTTAATAAATTGTGACCGCTTTACAGATTTTGTAGGTGACGCGGACGAGGTATGAGAAGGGCATGGGAAGGAGGTCGTCGGTTGTCCGGTGATAGAGTTCGGTCTTTTGAGAACACTCTAAATTATGTTGTTAAACTTTAATGTTTTCGAACTACGTTTTAAGTTTACATTCAAACGTTTCGTTTTATTTAGCACGTTTTATCAAAACAGCTAGGCCCGAATTAGGGTCGTTACAACACTAGTGGACTGCACCACACCATACACTGCTTGGGAAAAGTTGAGACTTACGTATGGTGAAAGCGAGCATGCTCATGTTGAAGGCAGAGCACTTTGGAGACAGTTTGACAACCTAAAGATTGATTCTTCAGAAAACATACAAGACTTTGCTGAAAAAATCACAAAAATCACCAACAAACTAAAGATATGTGGTGAGGAAGTGACTGAAAAGCGGGTAGTGAACAAAATCCTATCAAGTCTCCCTGAAAGGTTTGACGTACACATTGTTTCAGTCGAATACACAAAGGAATTTCAGGACATAACACCCCAGGCATTGCTTAATATGCTAATAAGTGCTGAAGCGAAACTCAACTCAAGATTGATCGAAGGAAGAGAACTTGCTTTCAGAACACAAATGAAGGGACCACAACAAAATCATGTAGGAAATGGCGAAGTTAAAGAAAGAACAGGCCCTTACCCCCCCTGCGACCATTGCAAGCAGAAAAATCATAAATCCGCATATTGTTGGTGGCATCCCTCAAATATGTGCTCCTTTTGTCGTCAATCAGGTCATCTGGAAAAGGTGTGCCTCGTTAAGAGAGGATCACAAAATCAACCTCAAATAATCACTACAAACTTGGCTACATAATTAGAAGGAGACATGGGAAATTTGTATCTCATGCTAATGACGAAAACTGAAGAATACAAAAACAGCAAAAATGTTTGGCTTTTGGACAGTGGGTGTACCAACCACATGTCAAATGACTCAACGATCTTCAGCAGACTTGAACCATGCAACAAATGGATTGAAGTCGCAAATGGGCAAGTTACTAGATCACATTATGTTGGAGATGTTGAAGTCTCTGCTGGAAGAGGAAAAATTACCATTAGAAATGTCTTTCTGGTTCAAGCATGCTCACATAACTTATTGAGCTTAGGACAACCAGTGGATGATGAAAATCTCGAAGTGTTGTTTCAAGAAAATACCTTTATCATAAAGGATAAACGTGGAGGAGCTATCTTGGAAGCAAAAGCAAATGGAAGAACCTTTCCGGTGAACGTTTCAAGCCTGGAAAAACCGATGATCAGCCTTATTGCTCAAGACAACACACTTCTATGGCATAAGCGTTTTGGACATTATCACTGCGCTGCAATAACGAAACTTCACACTCAGGTACTTGACTTGCCTTCATTGTCACCTTACTCAAACATCTGTGCAGTGTGTCAAGAAGGCAAATCAAGCAGAATCAAATTTGGCAACAGCAACTGGAAAAGCTCTCACAAACTCCACTTGGTACATTCGGATGTGTGTGGCTATATGAACGAGCAAACTCTAAGTGGTAACAAGTATTTCATTACTTTTATTGATGATCTAACTAGATATGTGTGGATTTACTTGTTGAAAAAGAAATCTGAGGTCTTCCATTACTTCAAGATATTCAAAGCAATGGTAGAAAAACAAAGCGGCTTCAAAGTAAAAATGCTTAGATCGGATAATGGAGGTGAATACATGGGAAAGGAATTCATTGATCTATGCAATGCTGAAGGGATAATCCATCAACTTACAGCACCATATACTCCACAACAGAACGGAATTAGTGAAAGAAAAAACAGGACAATAATGGAGATGAAGAGATGTTTACTCTTTGGAAATAAATTGCCTCTCAAGTTCTGGGGTGAGGCAGCAAACACTTCGGTTTACTTGCTGAACAGACTTGGTACAAAGGCAATGGACGACATCACTCCTTATGAACTCTGGCATGGGCAAAAACCAACTGTGAGCCACTTTAAAATATTTGGGAGTGTGTGTTATATCCATATGCCAAATGAGAAAAGAAGTAAACTCGATGCAAAATCTGAAGCTGGCATTTTCCTCGGATATTCTGATGTTTCGAAGGCCTATAGAGTGTTCAGTTTAAAATCTGGTACTGTCATGATAAGCAGGGATGTAACAATAGACGAAAATAAGCATTGGAACTGGCTTCAAGGAAATATTGATACCGATGATGAAGGAGACCACAATGATAATGTTCTGAATTCTTCTGCTGATGAGCATGCTGCTGAAAATATAACTCATTCAGTTCATATTCCCCCTAATACATTTGAGTACCAAATGTATTCACCTACTGAACAAGAAGAAGTTAGAGTGGAAGGAGGCACTCAGAAAAATACAGCAACCTACATTCCCACCGATCCTGAAGCAAACTCTCCTTTAATTGTCGCAGAAATCAATGATTTACGAATGGAAAATCACAAAGGTAGTGATGTCGTTGATAGTGATCATGAAGACAGTGATGAGGACATAGATCATGCTCCCCGACGCTACAAAAGTTTATTCAGAGTCCTGGAATCATGCAATCTGATAATTGAAAAGGAACCAGATAGTTTGGAAATGGCCTTGGCAAATCCAGAATAGAAAAGAGCAATGAATGATGAGTTGGCAATGATAAAAAAATACAACACATGGTCTCTAGTTCCTAAGCCTACAAACAGAAAAATAATTGGAGTTAAGTGGATATTCAGAACTAAGCTAAACGCAGATGGCAGTCTGAACAAGTTAAAAGCGAGACTTGTAGTAAAAGGATTTGTTCAGCTCCAAGGGATCGATTATTTAGAGACTTTCACTCCCGTTGCTCGACTGGATACAATTAAACTCCTCCTCAGTATAGCAGCCTGTAGAAGTTGGAATGTGCACCACTTGGACGTAAAATCCACCTTTTTAAATGGAATTCTGCAAGAAAAAAATATTTGTTGAACAATCTCCTGGATTTATCAAAAAGGGACAAGAGTGTGATGTATGCCTGCTGCACAAAGCTTTGTACGGACTCAAGCAAGCCCCTCGTGCTTGGTACTCAAAGATTGACAGCCTTTTCTTGGAGCTAGGCTTTGAAAGAAGTCAAAACGAGCCAACAGTCTATCTACTTCGCTGCAATGAAGGAGTATGTGTAATTGTGTCCTTACATGTCGATGATCTCCTTATTACCGGGGAGAATGAATCACATGTCAATGATTTTAAGGAAAAGTTGATGAGAACTTTTGAAATGACTGATCTTGGATTAATGAGCTACTTTTTGGAAATGGAAATACATCAAGAGCCAAAATTCATCAGCATATCTCAAACTAAATATTCAACTGAGCTCTGCAAAAGATTTGGTGCAGCCGAAGGAAATTTTCCACCTGTTCCGCTGAGTGTAGAAAACAAGCCTGGAAAAGAAGATGATTCAGAATTGGGTTATACTCATTTATACCGAAGCTTAATAGGAAGTTTCTTGTATTTAGCTGCAACAAGGCCTGATATTATGTTTTCAGTCAGCTACATGTCCCAATTCATCACTGAACCACACGAAAATCACCTTCATGCAGCCAAGAAAATTCTGAAATACGTGGCTGGCACTCAAACTTATGGTATCAGATTCGAAAGAGATCACCCAATGGAGTTACATGGCTTTGTGGACAGCGACTTCACTGCTGATAAGTCTGATAGCAAGAGCACCACTGGTTATCTATTTTCAATCGGTTCGGGATGTTTCGCCTGGAATTCAAAAAAAACAAGATATCGTTGCTCAATCCACTGCAGATGCTTAGTATATTGCCGGAGCGGCTACTGCAAATCATGCAATGTGGTTGTGGAAATTATTTGAAGATCTTGGTATTAAACTCATGACTCCAATCACACTCTGGATAGACAACAAATCCGCCTTAGCCATGGCTGAAAATCCCGTAAGTTTTCGCAGGACAAAGCACATTCGAGTTAAGTTCCATGCATTCAGAGATTATGTTAAAGAGGGTATTATTCAAGTAAAATAAGTGAGGACAGACGATCAGCTTGCGGATATTCTTACAAAGCCGCTTCGTCCAAAACAGTTCCAATATCTACGAAAATTATGTGGGATTCAATCACTAACTGCTGAAGGCCCTCCACAGCAAGGGGGAGTGTCTGATTATGCTGTGGATTTAGCCTTAATTCTCGCTGGACAAGCCAAAGACTTTGATGTGGACCTTAGACAATTGGAAGAATGATATATGTTGTATAGAAGCAGCAAATTATCTTTCCTTGGAAGTTGCTATCTCAGAAGAACAATGCTGAATATGGAATCTGATATCTTTTTATCATGTTTTCATGTTTCTGTTTTGATGAGGTCACAAAGTTAGATCTGAAATGTTGCCGTTTATGTTGTTGCCTTTTGTTCTTAGGAAATCTGATGTGTGTTAAATAGCTTTGTATTCACGTTGGTTCAAACTCATGTCGTTAATGCTTTGTCTACTGCAGTTCTTATTTTCAGAAGATTTGCCCCTGTTTTTTTTCTCATTTTTACGTTCAACTCCTACTGATTGGCAACGATGAAGAAATGCATTGAATGTTCATTCTGATATACAATTATAACACATATCTACAACACAACCAAGCCATAAAACCACAACCATAACCACAACTCATACACATTGCCCACATCAGTCCCTGAAATCCTCAAACTCCACATCAATTGCCTTCAAACCATCATGGCTTGTGTCAATTTATCAACTTTTGTTAGCCCATGCGTATTGGGTGAACGTTTATGAAAAAGGACTTTGTTTGTGAAGAAACAAGAAGTTGGGGAATTGTTTTTATGTATTTCACCTTGTTAAAACCTATGTGGCACCGACTCGTCCGATCGACTCGGTGCAACTCGACTCGACATGACTCGGCAAGAGTATAAGAGTCGGATTTTCGATTCTGATCGAATTATTAAATAAAAGCAAATTAAAAAAAGTAATTGTTAGAATTTGTAGAAAGTTGCATAAACTTCAAGTTTAAAACTACAAATATTTATCAATTTATTGTATAACAAGATTTAACTTATAAAAAATGAAAATCGTTCGTCGGTCCTACAATCTTCCCAAAAACAACCACTTTTCGGGCCATCATCGCTTGCACGAAGAATTCACAAGTAGATCGACAACATAATAAAGTCGTGAAAGCACATAAGATACATTTCGATGAAGAAAAAAATCAAATTAAGGAAGAAATCAAAACAACGTCGTTTTATGTTAAGTGTCAAGAGTCAGAGCGAGTCGGAGAGTCCAACTCGGTCCAACACGGGAGAATGTGAAAAATTGAAAAGTCGATGCCGCAGAGGTTAAAACTATATGTCATCTACAAATATATATATACAATGAACTTATGATTTGTAAAATCTATTTTCCTATTGAGCAGATCTCTTGTTCTGTTGTATAATCTTTTCTACTCTAGCTTGGTTGGTATTTTTCTCATAGCAGTTGAACAACTCCAGATTTACAATTGTTGGTCTTTCACATCCATGGTGTTTGTTTTCCACATCCTCCCCACACAATGTAATTTCCTCTAAATCTATACAATTAAGCTGCTACAAACAGTCGTGAAATGCTAGCCATGGCAATGCCTTAGTAAAAAGATCAGCAGCTTATTCCCTGCTGGTCACATAACTAAGTGTTATAAAACCATTTATACAATGGTCTATTATCAAATGACAATCAATCTCTATGTGCATAATTCGTTCATGGAAAACTAGATTAGATGCGATACTGATAACTTCTTTGTTGTCACAAAACACTTGAATGTGTTCTCTATTATGATCTTGAAATCACGCAACAAATATGTTATCCATTTGAGTTCGCAGAGCGTCGTTCCCACACTGTTGTATTCGACCTCAATCATCGATCTTGAGACTGTGACTTGCTTCTTAGTTTTCCATTATATGAGGGAATCACCAAACAAGATACCATATCCAGTAAGAGAACGTCTTGTGTCTACACATGACCCCCAATCAACATCACAAAAGGCTATGATTTTTCTGTTGTATTTCCTTCTATATAGAAGCCCCATGGTTGATGTTCTTTTTAGATACTTTACCACACTTACAACCGCATTCCAATGTGTTTTCCAGGGTCGTTGCATGAACTGACTCAGTTGTTGAGTTTCATAAGCATGATCAGGGTGTGTAAAACCAAGATAGAGCAACTTTCCAATTAATCTTCGATAACATCTTGAATCTTCATTAGGCCCGGGTCATTGGTGGATAATTGAGTGCCTGTAGCCAAGGGAACTCTTGTTGCATTTGAGCTTTCAAGACCAAGCTCCTTCACAATATCTAGAATTTATTTCCGTTGATTGAGAAAAATACCATCGTCCGAATGCATGATTTCTAATCCCAGAAAAAATTTCACATCTCCCATATCCTTGATCGTGAACCATTTGTCAAGGTAATCTTTCACTGATCGTATTTCTTCAGAAGCAATTCATGTAATAAGGATATCATCCACATGCACCATTAAGGCCCTCACTCCTTCAAAGCTTTACTTCTTGGGTATGTTTGTCAACATTATCCAAGATTTCTTGTGAATTCAAGTTATTGGATGGTGTCTCATTGTCCTCTCTTGACAGGTTTTCCGCATCTGATTTTAATTGTGATTCTTCATTGTCATTATCAGGGTCAAGTGTGGTTGGACTGGTATTTTGGTCAGACGTATGTGGATTGGGAACCAATTGGCTAATATGGTCTGATGTGGAGCATTATGTTTCAGAATGTGAGATAGAAACTGATTTTGGAAGGGAATGATTCTGATATGGAAATATGTTTTCAAACAATTGGACATCCCTAGAATGAATTATTTTTTCCTATGCCAAATCATACATTTTGTATGCTTTTCAATTTGTTGAATATCCTAGAAAGATACATATGAATCCTCTTGGAGCAAATTTTTCTTAGTGGGGACGATTGTCACAAACGTATCCTAGGCATCCAATGGTTTTTAGTTGGTCATATTTGGGAGTGTTTTGGAATAAGCTGTAGAAAGGAGTGTCCCAATCAATGACTAAAGATGGTAAGTGATTGACAAGGTGAGTGTCAGTGAGCATGGCTTCCCGCCAAAATAGGTTTGGCAAAGAGGCATGTGTAAACGACGTTCTAACTGTTTGAACTAAGTGTTTATGTTTCATTTCCACCACTCCATTCTGTTGTGGGGTGTAGTTACAAGATCTATGATGATTAATTCCATTGGTTTGGAAAAGGGTATGGCAAAAACCATTTACGAATTCTGAACCGTTGTCTGAGCAGAAAGTTTTGATATGGGCATTAGTTTTGTGCCAGCTTGATGAAATTATGGAGCAATTCCTTGGTTTGTGTTTTTTGGGTTATGAGGCATGTCCAAGTTTCTTTGCTATGATCATCTACTAGGGTCAAGATGTATCTAGCACGAGAGAGACTATGACATTGGTAAGGACCCCAGATATCAATATGAACAAGCTCGAAATATGTTCTGGTTTGGATTGTATTTCGATGAAAGGGGAGTCTTTGTAATTATTTTGTTCGGAAAGCATCACAAGGTAGTTGGTTTTCAGTCTTGAATTTTGTTTCATAATGAACTCCATAATATTAATTCGGATGCCCCAAACGAGTACACCATAATTCAAAAGTGTTGTTGGTTACATGGAAGTCAAAAGGATGTCGTTCAATAGTTGTGGCCACAGATTTAAAAGGCTCGATTATAGTAGAGTTGAAGGAGCTATTGTCAAGGATGTAGAGATTCTTTCTCATGAAGCCTACAGCCAGAATTTCATTCGTCTTCTGGATCTGTATAAGACGAATGAGGGTTAAATTTGAATTTCAAGTTTAATGAGATGTTTCCTATGAGTTTGGTAACCGTAAGAGGGTTAAATTTTAAGGATAGGATGAAAATGACATTTTGTAATACTAGCTTGGGGCTTAAAGTTACTATCCTAGTATTGGATATTGTCCTAACAGACCCATTAGGAAGGATAACATGGGATTTGTCTTTCAAGGGTCAATGGTGGGTGAAGAGCTTAAGGTCATTGCACATATGACTTGTCGCATCAGTATCAATGATCCATGAACCTGCATTTATATGAGAACAAAAATAAACATATGAGGTTTTGTTTGTACCGACAAAATCGATGATTTCTACAAAGTTTGCGATGTTCATGTCGTTTGCTTCTCCCTAATATTCCTCTCATGCATTAAGGGGTGTTTCTGTAGCATTGACAAGGTTTACATAGGCCTTTAACACAGGTTTTCCTTGGTTTTTCTTGAACTTTTTGTACCAATCGTTAATCCATGGATTAGGAAGCAAGTATGAGTTGTATGCCCATTTTTGTGGCATTTTTTACACCACTTTTGTTCAATTGCATATGGTGTTTGATGTTGTTCTTTGTATTGTTTGCTCGGAGGATTTTTTGTTCTAGCGGAAGCTTCCTTAGTGTAGAGCGCCATATTGTCGTTAGTGGCAGTAGACAACATGTTTTCACATTGTTGTTCTATCTTGCCGATAATTGCAAAGACTTTTTTCCAATGTTTTCATACCGAACGGTATACCAGTGGTATACCGTGCGGTACATCAAATGCTGGCTTAACCGGTATTGTTTTTCGTACCATCCAGTACCAGGTATTAGGGTCGGTTTCTTTTTTTTTGTATCCAATCCTAAAAAACTAATTAAATATTATTTCTTAAAAAATATAATAAGATAATATTTGGTACCGATCGTACCGCTCATACTTGTCCGAACCGGTATGAAAACATTGTTTTTCCAATGTGGAAGAGGTTCCAGTAGCAACACTTGGCTTACAGTTGGTTCATAGTAATCTTGTAAACCATTTAGAAACTGTGTAACTCTGATGAAGTTTTCTATTTCAGCATAAAGCTTTCCAATCCTAAAGGTTTAAGCTTGGGCATCTTCACATGTGCAAGCAGGCAATCGGAGGATTCTATTGAGTTTGTTGAAGTACATGGACACTGAATGATTTCCTTGAGATAATTAGTTGAGTTCTCTTTGAAGTTTTGAGAATAGAGGGCCATTCGCCTCTGCAAATCTTTCCCCAATGTCATTGAAGAGCATTAATGCATTGGTGGCGTACGTAAGGTTTCAACAATCCTGGTATTCATGGAGTTGAGGATGCATGAACGTACTACGGAGTTCACTAATCTCCATATTGCATAGTTGGTGGGAGTGGGACATGGGACAGAAACCTCCCATGTGACAAAGCCGAGCTTCATTCTTGAGTCCAAAGCAAGCTCCATGGCACGTTTCTAGTTTCTAGCGTTTCTCCCGTTGAAAGACATGCCAATTATGTTTTAACTGGAAATTTCATTCCCAGTAAAACGAAGTGGATTGAAGGTTGATGGTGAGGCACTAGTGTAACAGTCTTCCTCGTGTTTTCATTTATCTCCTTGCCTTTGTTCATGGTGTTACTTGTATGAAGATACAAGGATTCAAGACTTCGATACCATGTGAAGAAACAAGAAGTTGGAGAATTCTTTTTCTGTATTCCACCTTGTTAAAACTACATGTCATCTACAAATATATATATACAATGAACATGTGATTTGTAAAATCTATTTTACTGTTGAGCAGATCTATTGTTCCATTGTGTAATCCTTTCTACTCTTGCCTGGTTGGTATTTTTCTCATAGAAGTTGAACAACTCCATATTTGCAATTGTTGGTCTTTCACATCCATCGTGTATGTTTTCCACATTATTCCATTGTGAAATAAAATGAGTCAGTTTTGTTTGCTGTAGGCATAGTAGAAAAAAAGATTGGTTGAAAAGGAAAACATACAATATAGGCATACAATCAAGTTTTTGAGACTTTAGATAAGAATTTTAGATTATTGTCTAAGTTATTGTTGTAGCTTATTCTCATATTACATTATGCATATTATTCTTGATTGTAATTTTCATGTGGACGATGGACTTCATCATGTAAACAAAAAAAAATAATGATAAGTTTCCTGGTTGAGAAATCCCATGGTTTTTCTCATATTTTGGGTTTTCCACGTAATATCGTTGGTCTCATTTTACATTATGCAATATCACAAATATCAACTAAAAGTGATTAAAGAATCTGCTAATTACTTTGTTTAAGATAATGTATGTTTTTTAGTGACAACTTTTTTGATTGAGGTACTAAGGCCAACATACTGGTGTTGTAATGGAGGAACATGTGACTTTGAGAGTGTTATTTGGCTATTGAATACGGTGATGAAAATCCCGAAAACTTTATTGACGTGCAATGGAAGTAAGTACAGTAGAAATTTTGGCTTCATAAGACAGTGGATAGATTCCATGCATTATGCTCATGTGACAAGTGGAACTTAAGCGAAAATGTTATGCAAAGAGTTACCAAAGATGTTTGAGCCAAAGACTACTGAAAAACACAAGGTACTTGTTGAAGAGAATGCTAATATTACAGAGGAGGGAACACCAATGATTGAATTCTTAGATGACTTACTCTTAGTTAACAAATCACATAGAGAAATCATAGCTTACTCTTAGTCAAAGGATGAAAACCTTGTTGTTATATTGTGCTCTTCGTCATTCTTGTGAGCATTTGGTTATGACCCTAAACAACATTGCACCAAAGGATGATCATAAGCTGGATACTGTATAAAAATATCCCACAACTAAAGAGTTGAGGGGGGAAAACACGTCATCAATATCATCTGGAAATGGTAAAAAACTATAGGTGTCTCTAATAATATAGGAAGATCATGAATTGTGAGAAAGGATTAGCACATCTTTCGTAAACGCGAATGTCTCATTTGGAAAAATAAAATCTGATCATCATTAGAAAAAATTAAATAAGAGAAGTGCGAGGACTGTATGTGTGGAAAACAATAGAGTGTCACTCAAAAGTACTCAAGAAACAAAGGAAAAACCTCTAGAACTTGTTTTTTCAAATGTGTATAGCACTGATGTGGTTTTCTATGAGTGGAAGAAACTGTTTGTATTTTACAATTTTGTCAACAATGATTATTTCGGTATATCCTATGAATAGAATGAGTGTTATACAATGGTTGAAAGATAACAATAATTCAAACTGAAACGTTTGAGAATTGACAACTGAGGGAGCACACATCAAATGATTTTGAGTCCCTTATAGAGATTTTTTAATAATGCATTAAATTGGTGTCCCAAAAAATCCACAATACAATTGAACAAACATAAGACTAAATAGAACATTGTTGGATAAGGTTAGATGTATGCTCAAGAATTCAAATTTTCTAAAACAGTTTTGTGTGAAACTTTGGGGATATGTTATGTTACAAACATATCCCCTACCTTTGCCCTTAAATTCGAAATTCCTAAAGCGATATGGTCAAGAAGAAAGAGCACCTATAAGCACTTGAAGGTATTTTGATGTAAAGCAATGATACATATGCCTAAGGAGCTAAGGAAGAAACTCGATTATCATGTTGAAGAATGCATTTTCTTAGGATACATGATGTTAATTTTGGATACAAGTTGTGGAATCTCATGACTAAGAAAGTTAAAAGATCTAAAGATGTAGTTATCATTGAGGATAAAACTATACAAGACATCAATGATCAACGTTTTCTAAACAAAAGATGGAAGATTCAGTTGACATCTATGTTCAAAGATCAACCTTTAAAGTTTGAATGAAGCATTGTTACATGAATTTTTTTCCAAATAATAGTCTTAAACATTTAATGAAACAATAGAATACAGAGACAAAACTGTGTGGAAAACTACTTAAAGAAGAGCTAGAATCACTTGAAAAATTCAAACTTATGAGTTGATAACTCTACCTTAAAAGAGAAAAACTCTTGAAATAAATGGATGTACATACTGAAGTTTAACATAGATGGCTATACAAAATACAAAACAAGACTAGTTGTAAAAATATTCTCTCAAAAGAAAGAGACACACTTTGGGGAACTTTTCCGTTCAATAGTGAAACTGAATTCTATTAGATTGATGATGTACATAGTTGTTCACCTTGAAATGAAGCTAGAGCAACTCGATATCAAGATTTATTTCATACATGGTTATCCTGATAAAATTATTTACATGAAACAACCCGTTGGTAATGAAAAACCTGGAAATGATGACATAGTATGCAAGCTACAAAGAAGTATTTATGGTTTAAAAGAGACATTGTGGTATAGGATATGGGCAACTACATGGTTGAGATTGCTTTTAAAAGATCTAAAAATAACAAATGTGTATATTATAATAATGAATAAGTTGGTAATCTCATTATTCTACTACTTTATGTTGAAGATATGTTGTTAGCAAGTCTAAATAAATTTCATATTAACATATTAAAGCATGACTGAATGTGGTTTTGATTGATTTATAAGAGATGTTGAGGACCATAATAATTCACTTTTTCAAATCTATTAAGTGTTCTTCCATCTAATATGCAATATTTGAGCATAATACCCATGTAAATTGAGCATACTCTAGAAATGTGGCCTTTCCAGATTTTATTCCAGTTAAATGAATTTGATTCATTGGTAATCCATCGATTTGAATTGTCATGTCCAACTTTTCGGGTGGTAGATTTGAGAGAAGTATGTTGAATGATGTAAAATTGTCCCACACTAGAATTGGGATATTATTTGAATTGGTTTACAAGAAGTGTTGTGGACCATTGTAATTGACTTATTTAAGTCTTTTACAATGTTATATCATCTCCTAGACGCTATATCCGAACACACTCCCCACATGAAATTGAATTGACTCTAGAAATTAAGTAGGGATTTTGAGACAAATATGAGTTTTTCTCCGGGGGCTCATCCCTCTTTTTACCCTAATTCCCAAAAAAACATAACCCGCTCAATTTCGTTGATTTTTGGCCAATTAGTCTCATTGAGATACTGTAAAAGATGCTAAGATTCTTTCATATATGTTGAAGGTAGTATTGCCCAAAATTATAAGTCCTACTCAATTTGAGATGTAGACAAATCAATGATAGGTTATTTATTGACAATGAGGTGGTTTCATTGGCTAGAGGACTCTGGAATCATTTATGCTGTATAAGGCAAGGGATTGTCACAACAAAAGCTGATAAACCACTAATTAATTCTTTTAACGCATGGATTGGGCTCAAAAGATTGGAGGATACCAATAAAGATTGACTCAAAACAATGATAGATGCCATAGGAAAAGACAAGATTATAAAGAGTTTATCCAACTAACAATAAAACCCGCAAGGAGAAGTAGTAGCAACAAAAGCCCAACAAAGATCCAATTTTGACAAAATTAGTGAGCTATAACTTTTAAATTATATTTGTTGAACTGTAACTTTTTTGGCCATTGGACTAAGTAATCTGGATGATAGGTTATCATTTTGTATTTAATGCATCTTCCCACTAGGGAGAGACATGAATGATATTATCTTTCTATACCTATAATTTCTTATTATCAAATCCTCTACTTCAACTCTCCCACGTTAGTTCATTTCCATCAGTAAAATCCAGTAGGCCACACCTTTAGGATGTCACAAATAGTTATTAAAATACTAACTTGGTCCAAAGAAAGGACGAAACAAGATCTAGTTTTCCTCCCAGAAAATCTCGATCCACTGTCAAACAACGTAACGATGGATGCATTTGAAATGTGATGAGTTACCTTCAAACGCAGAGGTCCAAAACCAACTATATAAGCTATCACCATCTCAACTTGATTTCGTAACTCTCTGAATGATTTAAGAGATTTAGTTTTTGGCCATCAATTCTTCTCATCAAGAGCTTGATCAAAATATCCGTAAAAATAATATGAGTATATAAGTGCAATTGCAACTCCATATGCAAAAACTTAAGAGAATGGACCACACGTGGACCTCAAAAACTCCATTATCTAGTCGAATTCTACAAACACCCCAGTTACACAATAAATGCAAGCGAGTATTAGGGAACCAACCAACCTGACAACAATGCATAACCCACATTACATGGGCTCTTAAATGGATATTCCTATCTTTAATTGAATAGACAACCGAGGATGAGTTAGAAGGGTTACTCAATACTTTCAATGCATGTCTCAAATCGAATGTCATGACTGGATTGACTATTTGACCTTCTTAGGTTAAGCATATTCTTGGTTCAAGCATACCACTCAAAAAATAGAAATGGAACTTGAGAAGATTCCATAATAGCTTTATTACAATGTTTTGATATGACGGACCCTATGGAAGTATTAGGAAACTTCATGCACCTAAGGTAAGATGGTTTCCTCCGGGAATATCTAAACAAATATGAAACAGAGAGTGCAATGGTGGTTAATCTGCATCCATATAGTTTCACCCAAAATTTTCTCTTTCCAAGTATGCGGGATAAGACCATAGCTAAAAGCAGCTGTTAAGGCCGCCAACTTGTATTGGGGGAGGCTATGATTATGTTTTTACATGAGAAGGAAGAAGAAATTCAGAAATTAAGAAGACAATCCAATGACCCATGAATATGCAAACAATCGGAGGAACATTTACACGAGCTAATTCTTCACAATTCATGAATAAAATTGTGAGGCTCTATATTTAAGAAAATGAACAAGTAATAGGAAATTGCGTTGATTAAGGTAATATTATTATGATACATAAGTATAGGAATAAACGATTTACTTGTAGCATGAATATATTACTAAGGCATATAAAGAAAATAGAGAAGAATAGAGTAATTTAACACTTAAATATGATATTTTAATTGAAAAATTATGATTAGATAATGAATTCAACAATGACTTTACAAAACCAATTGGCTTAGGCATACAAATAGAGACTAAGGAGGTGGAAAATGATAAGTTTGTTGTTCAAAGTGATTATAGAGAAATAGCAAAATAGAAATGCAATAAGAAACTAAGAAGGAAAGCCAAGGTGATTTGGTTCATTTTGAACTTTAATCTTGATTTTTCTTTGCTAACTAAATGTCCAAATCAGGGTAAGAGGTATCAGGGGTTAAAAACAATTTTACACAGGAAACACAGTAAGAAAATATGAGGTAAACAACATGAATGAGTATGGGATAAATATTACAAATTGTTATAACATAGATGTGATTACTTGTGTTGTTAAATTTACTAGAACTTTATGGAAACAATTTTTGATACAAATCTTTCATTGATGTGTTCTTTTTTGAGTGTATTTTCTAAAAAAATTAAGTGCAACTCAAGGAATGAAACATAGAAAATATTATATTGTATTTGTAAAGTTTCGCAAAGTTATTTCCTACCTGCTGCAGCAACACTTGTATTGTATTAAACGAATAAACTAGAACGATTGAGAGCTCCGAATTATATTATTCTTTTTTAATATCGTAGCCATATGTGTTGGTTTTCACTGAGAAATTTGTATGATTTTATGATATCATTGCGGCTCTCAAATGTTGTCTGGTAGGAAGAAAGTTCATACTGCAATTTCACTATTATACTTACTGAAATTGTTTGATATGTGAAAATTACAGAGGTTGTTGACGCAAACTTATGGAAACATAGTTTTACCATGAATATGACTAATAAATATGCATGCTTGTAGAAAAAAGAGAAAGAAAAGTGTTGGGTTATATGACTCATACATGTGAGTACCTCACTATGATATGGGAAAAGTGGATCGAAAGGGAATTGAATTGGCATTTCTTGTTTGTCTCGAGGTGAAGCTTAAGGAAATATTGAACTCCCAAACTGTGTTGATGCTTAAGGCATATGTGTTGGAGAGTTTACCAGACCTTATTTCAACGAAAGAAAATAAAGCGCAACTAATTATATATGATTTATAGCTTGTAATGGTTTGGACTTGTAAAGTTTGTAGATGTTGAAATATGTTGTTTTTAATGTTGTGTTACTTTGTCGCTTATGCTATGTTAAATGGACATACTTTGATATATATGTGTTATAAGAAATGTTTAGATAAAATTTAAGTATAACAAGTTATAGAAAAGTTAGAATGAAATTCATATAAACTTATGTGTTCCTTGGGAAATGCATAGCATGTCATATTTCATTGTAGAGTGAAAATTGATTTACAAAAAGAATGCAACAACACCACATTCCAGACGAACTCCTCATGTAACGACTAGAGAAGAAATTATGTATCAAGTGCATCTTTTCGTTCTCTCTTGAGCATCAATGTTCAACCAAATTATATTTAATCTTTGCAGGTGAATGAGAACAACTAGCGGAGATCGTCCCAACCCCTAATGACACTGACTTTAAGTATGAGGGAATTCTCGACACTCAAAATCCAATATGCCTTCCCGTCATTTCAGGGGAGACATTAGAAACCATTTTAGATTATTAGGTCGACATAAGAATAAAGATGTCCACATATTGAAAACGGTAGCACAAGAAGTTTCCCTGACGACACCTTTGCTAATTCTCTAGGACTTACGCGAGAACACATTATCCCACTATTGGTAGCCACCCAAGGTGGCCAACGAGAAATGAACTATCATGATTTTATTAGACAGTATCTAATCACAAGTTTTGTTTCGATTTGAGGATATTCGATTTCAATGGGGCAATGAAATGATATTAGGTTGCAATTGACTTATACTTCACAATCTTATTGTCCATAATTATAAGGGCATGAGTATTACAATCCATGTCGAATGAACCTCCATCAAATTAAACTTGTTGGAAGCACGTAGGAGGTATCCCTTATGATTGCTCATAAAATGGATAAGCACTTACTGAAAACAATAACGTGCTAGGTAGAACTATATTTGATATAGGCAATCGCATGTAGTAACTTCAGAGAACAACCGCCGAAAAACATAGTCAAAAAATATGGACAAGTGTTTTCTGAACATACATCGAAGCATTGATAATTGTATTCTACTAATGACCTATCTAAAGCCAAGAAAATCCTTCCCTATCGCATTCCACACAATCTAAATGATGAACTTGAGTAAATTATTAAGGAATTATTGGCATCTGGAATTATTCGTCCTAGCATATGTCAATTTTCTATTCTATTCCTTCTGGTTTTTAAGAAAGACAGGGGCTGGAGAATGTGTATCAACCTTCGATATCTAAATAAAATCTGCATTAAACATAATTTTCATTATCCTATTATAGATGAACTACTTGATGAACTCCATGGTGCATGTTATTTTTCTAAGTCAGATTTATGTTCCAGATATTTTTAAATTCGTATGTATAAGCTTGGCATTTTAAAAACATGTTTTTCCACTCATCTTGGTCAATAAGAGTTTCTAGTCATGTCTTTTGGTCTATGTAATGCTCCATCAACATTTCAATCCCTCATGAATGATGTGTTTGGTCGTGTTATAATTCGTTTTGGTTTTCTTTGGTGACATATTAGTTTACAGTAAAACATGGGGAAAACATCATATGCATTTAGAATACACTTTACAGATAATGCACACTAACAGATTATTTGCCAAATTTTCAAAAATGCTCATTTGGCAAAGAAAATATGGAGTATCTTTTACATATTATCTCCCCCAAAGAGTAGCCACAAATTCTTAAAAAATTGACAAAATAATATCTTGGCCTATACCTAGAAATGTCAAAGAATTACGTGGATTCTTGGGACTCACATGTTATTATCGTCGTTTCATACACTATGGGATTATTAGCCGACCTTTGATGCAAATCCTCAAAAAGAATGCTTTCAAGTGGACATATAAGACTACATCTACCTTTCAATATTTTAAGAAGGCAATGTCTTCTACGCCGATATTAGCTCTCCCATATTTTGATAAAAAAAATTCACCTTAGAAACAAACGCGTGTGATTCCGGAGTGGGATCAATTCTCTCCCAAGAGGGCCACCTGATTGCATTCTTTTCAAAAGTTATGGCCATAAAGTTCAAAGGAATGCTAGTTTACGAAAAACAACTTATTGTTGTAGCAATGCATCCCAAAAACGAATACATTACCTTATTGGCAACAGCTTCATTTTGCAAATGAAACACCAGAACCTTACATTCCTAAAAGAATAGAAACTTGGAACTCTCTTCCAATAGGAATGGATGGCCAAGTTGATTGGACTTGATTTTGAGATTCATTTTCGAGTAGGGAAGCACAATACAACACCTGACGCATTATCACGAACAGTTGAATTTTTTTTCATAACCGCTTTTAAACCTGATTGGGCAGAAGATATTAAATGTACCTATTCATAAGACTCAATCTTTAGTCACATTTACAAGATAAAGGTAGTTACCTTAAATGGTTTTTATGAATATTTACTTTCAAAGGGCATACTTGTCACGACCCTACTCTAGCGTCAGAGCGTGACACCCAGCCATGGTTTGGAGTAACGGCGACGCTTGGGTCCGTGGATCCCATGTGTTACCATTAAAGCTCGCTAAGCGGCTATCCTTGCTTAGACGCTATACAAGGGTCGACCAACCGACCCGGGGTCAAGAGTAAAGGCATCGGTCTTGAATCTTTTGTTCCATGTATCATGTTCCCGGTGCGGACATTTCAATTGTTCCCTCTTTCTCACCACCCTTTCCTCATATGAACGAGTCCTTTGCTAAAGAGGCATCCTCGCTCGCATTCTCACCACTCACCCAGTCATTAGAAGAAAAACAATGATACTAGTCATAAAAAGGAAATCAGAGTAATGGTTCAAAACATACACATACAATCGGTTCCATCAATCGACCTACCCCTAAGATCCTTCTACCATCCGAGACTCCCTAATCTTCTTAATTCTTGGTTGTTGTACATGAATTTCCTAGCAAGCCTCATCGGGAAGAGCCTCCGAAGCTCCATATCCTACAAGAAACATAGACATATTGTGAGATAATTGTCTCCGTAAGATAACTTAGAAGTGTGATACTTGTGACAAGTAGTGACCCTACTTAGTCACCCTTTTCCATTCTGTTGCTTCCCTTCCCACGCACGCCATCATTCAAATACCATATTGTATATATTTTCATGCATAAACTTATTCATATTTTATTGCATTTCCATATCCTCATCGAAAGATGGACATAAGTGGAGAACCTTCTTAGGTCCAGGTTCTTTTTCCGGTGACTCATTCATATTGCCATTGGGGAAAACCCTCGGCCGCAGGGGCCCAATCCTGCTCCCGTAGGCCGGAGCTCATGTGTATATGCTATGCTCGTGCCTTTCTTGCAAATCCCTTGGCAAACCATGCTTAAATCAGAATCATATGTATGAAAACACATATATGTAACGTGAAGCTCAACCTCGCCGTGATTCTATGTGTGGTGGGGAGGAAGTGAACCTTCGAGCCCAACAACATGCAAGTTTTTAAAGATTCCGTGTGTGGTAGCGAGGAAGTACAACAAAGACCATAAATCGCAACCGTGCAGTGAGGTCTCCCTAAGCTATATTACCGTTTACTTCCTTAGCTTGAGATCCCTATGGTTCCCCTTTCAATCCCCCCTTATTTTTATTGAAGTGTTCGTTATTTATATGTTTTAGTGCATTAGGTTAGTCGTATAGTCTTAGTTAGTAGCGTTTTAGAGCGAGCAACGTCGTTCCAATCGGCTGCTTCCATCAATGTCGATGCCCCCTGATTAACCACGTGTCTGTCACGGCCTGCCTATAAGATCGGTTGGATAGTCGACCATGATCGGGCCGAGCGGCGTGGACGTGATTGTTCAGTTAGCCACATGCGTCGCTCTCCTCGACAACGTAGCCTAATCCCCTCTATCTAAGGATACCCGACGCCATGAGGTTTACTCCCTTATTCTCGACCAGCGCGCATCTTGCCAATTGGCCCGATTAATATGTTGACGAGTAACCTTACCAAGGCCGGCTTGACAATGGCACGAAGGAATCGTTAGTTTCTAAATGGAAAAACTAGAGTAGAATATTCTATTATTGGGTCCAAAATGGATTAATCCACAAAATAGTAAAGAAAGTTTTTCTTCGTCTAATAAAAAGTCAGTGACTGACTACGAGACCTCCTAACCTGAAATTGAAACATTTTCGTGGGATAAATCTTAGTAAAGGAACTCAAGCTTATTACTAAAATCACAAATAATAAGTTTATCCTGCACGCTCCAAACCCACGATCCCTTCCCGACCCCACGACGGCATTTAACGTTCATCCTCTCCATATCGCTCCAACACCCCATATTTTCACTATGTGTCTTACTGCTTCACCCGAGGGTGAATTGGTCAGCAACCTTCCTGATTAGGGTCTAATCCGTGACTCGTCACTTGCCATTGGGGATATCATTGGCCAAAAGAGCCCAATCATGTTCCACTTTGGAACTCGATAACATGTCCTTAACAACCCCTGGTTGTTACCCTTACCTGGTCAGAACAACTGGAGCTTAACAGGTCCTGATCTGGTCCTCTCACCGATTCCTTCTCTCTCGCAATTAGAATAAATTAAGTAAGCTCATGTACTGGGTTTAGGAAGAATTCCCTTACCTGGTTCGTCATCTCTAACTTACTTCCTTACATTATTTATTTATATTTATCATGTGGATCAGTGATCTCTTTCTCGCACCTAATCATTCATCATGACTCACCAGGTAGCCTAATTTTGGGTTTCTAGGAACGTAAGTGATTGGCACCGACTTCCCTTTTCTTTCTACCAACTCCAATTATTTTTGGTCAACCTCGGTGCTGGTGCGACGCTGGGTTCCAATTTTCCTGCTGGCTTTGTGCTTCGAGCCTTGCCGACACTTGAGTGTCCTTGTCGGACCTGACTATTATCCATGTCCCCCTTGGTTTTCCGCTGGTCTTTGGGTTTGATGGGGATCGCGGGTTGGTCATCTCGTCGTTCCAATCGTAGTTGCCACGACCACTTCGGTTTTAACCTGGTACTTCGATTCTTTCATATGTGTTGTTCTATCAGACATACTTATGTTCGACCATTGTATCGTGTATTGTGGTCGACCCGACTGTTTCCTTGACCAGGGTCGAGTAAGGTTTCTCCTTTGTTTAGTTATTCCCATTGGTCGACCACCTTTGCGCCCCTCTACCCATGACCACTCGTCGTCTCGACTAGTATTATTCTGCACTTGTTCTTTTGGGGCTTAGACGTTTCGAGATCAATTGGTTTTCCTAGACTAGCAGTGTCTCTGTACCACTCATGCGCCACTCATGCGCCTTGGTTTTTTATGTGGCTTAGTATGTCCTGTCAGTTGAGGATTTTCTGGATAGGGTGACAGTTGTCCTGCTCGTTTATCCGTACCGATCATTCTGCTTGATTCGATGATGTCTCCGTACTCAGCAATGATGCCTCGACCATAAGCAATTATGTCTCTGTCAACTATCGCCCATATTAGCGGTTGATCCTCTCTCTTTGTTGCCACTACTAATGGTATGATGCCTCTGCCATGGTTGGACCATCTGATCCTACTGTCCTTCTTCGGTTGTTTGCTATGATTGATCGCTTTTAATGATCTTAAGTCCCTACCAAACCTCTTCATACTAATCATACCCTACCCATCACACGTCCCACTTCGTTTCTTCCTTAGGAATCGATCACTCGGGGTTTACACATACTCCTCTTCAAAAATAGGACATTGATAGGAAATATCTTTTTAAATCTACATGCATCCCCAATCGTTGGACATAGCGGAATAACAACTACTTACCATTGTATTAAATGCCTCTTCTACTAGCCAATGATGAAAGGGTGACATTGAAAAATGGATTTCCACGTGTGACTCTAGTAATAAGATACACTTTGATTGCAAAGCATCAACGTGATTACTTCAACCATTGACCATTATCACTCAAGAGTGAGAAAGTATCAACATAGATTTCATTGATGGATTCTTTACATCAAAGTATATTATCTAAGTTATTGTAGATAACTCAACATAACTTAGCCAAGTCGCCACCACATTTCTGGATATTGTTTATAAACTCCATCACTCCATACTTCAATTGTCTCATATAGAGACAACATTTTTACAAGCAACTTCTGGACAGAATTATGCAAGAATATTGGTATACACTTAAGTCTATCAACCGAGTATCACCCACATATCGATGGCCAAACTGAAAGTGTCAACGAGTGCTTAGAAAGTACCTCTAAGGTATGTGCTATGAACACCCAACGCATTGGAGCAAATGGTTGCCACTAGTTGAGTTCTTGTATAATACATCATTCCACATCTATGTTAAACGGACACCGCCACAGGGACTCTAGGACACGGACTCGAGGACTCAAATTTGTTAAAAATGTCCAACTCGTGGGGTATTATGATTTTAAAAAATATAAATATAAATATAAACCTTCAAATATTAAAAACACACATTAACTAAAACATTAACAATTAAAGTATCAAACAAAACAAATGAAAAACTTTAAAACTTAAATTCAATCACAAACAAAGTATAACATTAAAACTTAAAAGTCATATATCTATAATATCTTCCCTTAATGAAAACATCATATATTCTAATTCGGTATCATCCAACGACAAGTTAGCAATTTCTAATATTCCAACACCCTCAAGTGATTCATGTCCATCTCCACCAACATCCCAAAACTTCGAACTTCCTTCCAAGTATTATGGTGTCTTCTGTGATAGCAATCTAAAATTATTATGCAGATAGACCAAGCCATCAGCACGTACAACAATTATCTTGTTTGTTTTTGCGAACTATATAAATGCATATATGCTCCAATTACTTTAACAACAAGAGGAGGAAGATACTTGTGTTAATAATCTAATAGCTATTCTTTGAATATTACGAACACAAGATCAATGAAAAACCCACAAACATCGAGGATCCATCTTGTTCCTATCAGGGATGAAATCAAAATCACTCATTTTACTTGCACATTCAGAAAAATCAGATAGTTCAATATTCACAATTGTCCTCATTGTTAGGTACGATACGTCTTATACACTGCTTTCTCAAATCACAAATTTCCTCACCCACAAGCGTAGGCGAGCATAAGATGTTATTGTTGTCATTCCTTTGATAAACATATAAGTATCGTATATGGATTTAATGAATGAGCTAAAACATGTAATGGTTGTAATGCACTTTTTCTTTTGTTCTCCAAGACACTATAAACAACATTCCAGAAGCTATTTACATCATTATCAAAGATCCCCTCATACGACAAAACAATAGTCTTTATTCTTTGCATCGTAACACTCCACATCTCAATGATAGTATGAAGATAATCTTTATTTGTATCACATATTCTAATCATCTCATACAAAGACTTCGTACATGCAAAACATAATCTATTTGATCCCATAAAATGTCGCTTACCAATTTGTCTTTGATCATTTGAGTCATTGCTACATCATCATTGTCATAAGATGATCATTCTGGACTAATGACCATACTTTGTAATTCAACTTTAATTTCTTGGAATCGCTATAGCATGACAATCATACTTGCAAATCTAGTATCAACAATACGAAGCATCTGTAACCTGGAGAATTTATTGAACATATCATAACTCATTGAACGACTAATAATAAAATTTCAAATTTTTGTAACCACGGGGAGTAGTTTACTAATCCACTCGCATTCCTTGTATATCGTTACATTTGCTGAAGTGTTCTTTGGAGAGCAAACTTTTTTTATTACTAGATTGATCGTATGAACGACTCATTGAGTAAAAACACTTGTTATTAGAGTACTAGCAAAACGAGTTAAGTTATGATAATTATAAACATAACAACCAACGAGTAAATATTATAACATACATGTGGATATTTCTTTTCAATTTGTAACATTATCGGTGATAATCTGAACTACTTTGTCGACCCCCACCGATAAGATAGATTCATTCATTAAATTTGCAATGAATATATGATCTTTGATCTCACTTTCACATTAACTACTCTAAAAAATATAGGTACATCTTCATTTATTGAGATAAAGTTAATTAATTGTCTTCTTTAAGGATCAGTCCAACCATCACATACGATGCTCACACCTTTATCTTTCTAACAACTTCTTATAGGCTCCAAAAGTGTATTAATATGATATCTTTCCTCTCTAAGCAGCTTTGTCCTCAAAATATAGTACAATGGTGAATTATAAGCTACAAAATAAAAAACATATAATACTCATCCAAATATCAAAACAAATAAAATTCAAGATTGTTATACCTGTAAGTCCAGACTTACAAACAAAATTGTACAAACTATTGTAATATATATTATGTGCAAAGTTGAATGAAAGTCATTTGGATTAAAACATTCTAGTAATTTGAGCGTATAATTTCTTTTTTACTTGATTTTGATGCATTTCATCTAGAGTACGTTGACTACATACATTTCTTCTTTTATTTGAATACCCTTCTTGCCTTGATGATTGTGGGGATTCATTTGAAAATCTAAATGATTGAGTAGTAGTGGAACTTGATAGAGGTAGAGGAATCATCTTCTTTTTTCCATATATTTCCCTTAAATGCAAAGTTTCACTCTCTAATTTTGATAACTCTTGATGTTTCACTATTGATATTATCTTGCAATTTGCAACTCTGAATCCCGCAAGCTTCAGCAAATCCACAGTCATCCTAGAATATGATCTGGTAAATTTTTTATCGCAAAAACCACATGAAATTCTATCACTTCCTTCTCCGGACTCACTTTCTTTTCCTAATTTGGTTACAAATCTTCATAAAGGCGTAGTATCCTTAGAAGTCTAATTTTACCTATAACTCCATCTTCAACATCAACTTCAGTTGAATTATTTTCAGTCATTTTAGCTCTCAAACTCCAACCTAAAATATGAAAAACATATACATAACATTTTAAAATAACAAAATCAATTTACAATATTGAAACATTTGTTTAGTTGACATTTTATCAAGCATTTAGTGTTCATAATGTGAAAACTGAAAATTTAATGATTTACAAAGCTTTCTATATCAAACCCGTGTAACCAAATTATTGAATCACATACCCATACAAATGAATAAACAATCTAACACATAATAAAAAACATACAAAAGTCAACAACTTAGAAAAAAAGATGCACTCACCACAACATTCCCTCACATGGAAAGCCTACAATATTGCTATATTTCTAGCCTCTAGGAGAATTTTAATATATATATTTCATAAAGTAGAAGAAGAGTACAGAGTTTTTTACAGTATCTGTAAGTCTGCCCCAGTCGACTGTCTGTTTAACCTAATTCCACAACAGTCGTAAAGTATCCTCAATCGAAGCCTTGTAGTGGGTATCCTCCAACTCTCCTTACGCGAAATGGTCACAAAGAAACCCATGTCTCTGTTGTTTCAACTTTTTCTCAAGAAATGATAACTACGATCGAATTTATGCAACATTATATGAAACAAGCTCAACATCGTATGTGCCACTATGTAGACTATAAACGCAGTGAAAGGATATTCGAAGAGGGGACCTTGTATATTTGAAGCTCCAAACATATAAAAAACCATCCCTAGTCATTCGCCGCAACATCAAACTAGCGACAAGATACTATGGTATGTTTCCCATATTTGAAAAAATAGGATTGATCGTCGATAGATTGGAAATCCCATGAACCTCAAAGTTGCACCATGTGTTCCATGTCTCCTTACTTAAAAAATAAAATGGTGCAAAATATTTTCCATTGAAGGAATTGTCGATTGTCTCTTTCATAGGAACACTCAAGATCTATAATTTGCAAGTGCTAAACCTACTTCTGATCCTCAACCACAACCATCCAACTATGCAATTTCTCATTATTGGGAGGGATCATCATCGAACAAGACCACCTAAGAGCATTTAGCATGGCTGAAACACGTGTTTCCATTATTTGATCATTGGAGACAATGATCATTTTTAGTAGGTCACCCCCTCTGGTTGTGAAAGGGATCCCTTGCCTCTTTCTTATTCTCAGTGTATCGGAAGTTCTAAGCAGATTCGTAGACATAGCAGTGTCTTTAGGGTTACTTTGTGGGTTCAGGGTCACTAAAGACATGAATATATCTCATGTCCAATTTGGGGATGATCCTCTAATTTTTGAATCTTGAACTAGCAAAATATCTTCTTTATTAAATAATTATTTTCAAGCTTTTGCATTGTCTCCGGCCTACAAATCAGCGTACACATGTTTTCATTTACTTGTTTAAATGCGTCTCATCTAGAGGTAATTTGATGAACAAGAAATCTAGGGTGCCAACTAGTATTCACCCACTCAAATATCTCATACTTCCTCTCTATGCAAAGCTCTCACAAGCCTCATCTTGGATACCTTGGCATCTCGACTTCATGATTAGAGAGTGGAGGTTATATCTTATGGAGGAAGATGTGTCAGTTAACTCTGTACTCTCAAGTCTTCTACTCTTGTATATGTCTTAGTTGCTCGCACCCTAATCCATTCTTATGTAGTTGGAGGCAAAACGTCAGAATTTTTTTGGGGAGATAAATTAGGGAAACAATATATCCATTGGTAAGATGGGACGTAGTAGCCACTCATGTCCAAGTTGGTGGATTTGAAACAAAGAATATTCAATATCATAATTGGCCTATCTTGCTTGGAGAGCTCTTCTCCTCACATCGCTAGAACTATGGTCATCTATTGTGACTACCTATGTGAAATATAAATTTCTTTCTATATGAAGATTTCTAGGTGAGTGGAAAGTTGGGAATGGTCACAAGTTAAATTATGGAAAAATGTATAGGTTGGCATAGAAAGACTCATGAAAATATTCTCGTGAATGTGCCTTGGCCACCAATAAGTCTAATACCATAGAGCAAATCGGAAATATGGTTAATGGAATGTAACAATGGTCAACAGTTTCAAGTCTTCACATTAGAGGGGAGACAACTTGTCAAAGGGAAAATTTGTTGCTCTTGTTGGATAGTCATTCCATTAATGTTGAACTTGAAGACAAGCAACATTGGGAATGGAGGAACAAAAAATTATATGTAAAAATTTTTATTTGAAGATGTTTAGATATAAAAATGAAGCATATGCCACCTTAATCTGTTGGAAAGATGGGCAGCAAAAAAATCAAAGTTTTATATGATTTTTACTATAGAAAATGTTTCTGTAGCTCCTGACAATTATATGTATTATTATGGGTTCAATGCATGCCCCGTTCCAGAGTTGAGACTTGTGAACACTCAGAAACTACCAAGTAGCATCAACATTGTCGGAATAAATGTTGTTCCATTGTCATTCCAGCAATGATGTCTATCATTAGATCTTCCCTAGAAATGAATTGAGGTGATTAAGTTGGCGTAAATCAGTCATAAAAAGGTGTTGAAACTTTCCATGGATACTCTCATATGGAAATGTACCATATCCAAAATAATCAAGTTAACTATCCAATCTCCCAAAGTTTTTGGGTTTACATCTATATAATTTTTATATTATTAAGCATAGGTATAGAACACCTAGATTGAATTTATACCACTTATTACAAGCCTAGGTGAAACATTAACAAATGCTCATCGAGTGTAGTAATCCTATATTTATGTATCCCCTCCCTGATAATTTTTTTAAAAATATATATATATATGTTAAAAGAATATATGATAAAAAAATCAATTATGAAATCAACTTATTTGAGAACTAGGATAATACTTATGAGATAAATTATTCCCAAATTTGATGATTTAAGAAAAATATGATATTAATATATATCTAATAAAATAAACATCCTCAAAAAATACTTGTAAAAAAATAAATCAATCCTTACTGCATGAATGAGTTCATTACACGTTAAAATCAACAAAATGTTGTGAGATTATGTTTTAAAACTCATATTGGAATACCGGGTCCAAATGGAAATATTGATATATACCGAAATAATGATAAGAGGTGTACATTCACGTATTTTTTATTTGCAAAAAGTATATAAATTAAATATGATTGGTTTAAAATAAATACATTTTTTATTTTATATTCCTAAATAACATGAATAATTATATCAAAGAGAACAAATCATACATTCCCAAGAATCCCAATAAGATTAATTCGTGTTAACACTTAACTCACAGCTTTTGTTTACATAAATATGAAATAACAAGCCAAACCAAGTTAGATCCAAGATCCATTTAGAATGAATTTAATTTATAATAAAAAAGATACAACCGAAATTTGTGGGTATAACCGAAAATTAAAACTCCTTTGAACATCTAATTCATGAGCACCGTACATCTGCACCTTCCACAATCCACATTATTCATGATGGGGAATGCCTGTTGTGCGTACTGAAATGGACACCGACCAACCGAAGAGAAATTCCTTTTAACAATAATAACGCACCGCAGATCCCTTTCTCTATATTAAACCAACATAGACCCGAAATCTCTGCTGACTTTGACAATTCAGGTTACATTATTACACCCAAAAAAGAAAACAAAGACGACGAAGGTTGGGAGATGATTTATGCCAGTTTTGTCGGGAACTCTTTATGAATATTTGCTTTAATTCCCATTCAACTAAAACTCCTCCAATTTCTGGTACGCCATTTCTTCATATTGGGTATTTGGAGTTTTGTTTTTGTTCTTTGTTGTGATTGATGCGTTCGTATTTGTATTTTGGTATTTGGATATGGTCATTTCTCTTTTAGTTTTGCGGGGGACTGCTTTTTGAAGACAAGCTGTTTCTGTACTGCCTAGTTTTCCTTTATCTTTACGTCGTGGCTAAGCTATTCCAAGAATATTATGAAGATGGCTAGCTTGTTCTTACGGAAATTAAGAGCCTGATCAAGTTAGTGGTGATCTCGGATCGTCGACTGTGATAACTTTCGGATCGGAGACAGAAAGGGTGAGCAGAATGTGGATTCTTGTGATATCTAGTTTATGCATATGCCATTAGAATGATGGGTTTTTTTTTCAGGTTTAAATGGGGAACGAATATGGTGGATCACCTAAGCTTCACCATTTGGATTCGAAGCGAAAACGACTCACTTCTATTCTGGGAGTGAGTGGTTTGTGCATATTGTTCTATATTTTTGGTGCTTGGCATGGAAGAGGTACTATTCCATCTGATCTGCTATCAAAAGTCGGATGCCAAGAAAGCTCGGTATCGACTCTCCCTCCATTTTCACCGGCCCCTACGATGTTGGACTTTGAGAGCCATCATCAGTTGGTCGTGAACAATTCCGAGGAAATTCTGAGTTTTCCGTCTTGTGATATCAAGTTCAGTGAATACACACCGTGCCAGGATCCAGATCGAGGCCGGAAATTCTCTCGTGATATGCTTAAGTATAGAGAAAGACATTGCCCCAAGAAAGATGAGCTTCTTCGTTGCCTCATTCCGGCTCCACCGAACTATAAACAGCCTTTCAAATGGCCACAAAGCAGGGATTATGCTTGGTATGCAAATATTCCACACAAAGAGCTCAGCATTGAGAAAGCTGTTCAAAACTGGATCCAGGTTCAAGGAGAGCGTTTTAAATTCCCCGGTGGAGGTACAATGTTTCCTCGTGGAGCTGATGCGTATATAGATGACATTAATGCTCTCATTCCTATCACCGATGGAACCATTCGAACTGCGATTGATACAGGCTGTGGTGTAAGGAATAAGAGCATAGCAGTTTCATTACAAGCTCCATTTGAGCATCATTCTAATCACTTTCATTTGTTGATTTTTCAGGTAGCTAGCTTGGGTGCTTACTTGCTGAAAAGGGATATAATAGCTATGTCTTTTGCCCCACGAGATACGCATGAAGCTCAGGTTTGGTTTGCTCTCGAACGAGGCGTTCCGGCGATGATCGGAGTTCTAGCATCGCAGAGGCTTCCTTATCCTGCTAGAGCTTTCGATATGGCTCACTGTTCTCGTTGCCTCATCCCTTGGTTCAATTATGGTGGACTTTATCTGACGGAAGTGGATCGTGTTCTACGTCCCGGTGGCTACTGGATACTCTCTGGACCTCCTATACGATGGAAGAAATACTGGAAAGGATGGGAGAGAACACAACAAGATTTAAAACAAGAGCAAGATGCAATTGAAAATGTAGCAAAGAAACTTTGTTGGACAAAAGTTGTTGAACAAGGAGACCATTCAGTTTGGCAGAAGCCTATAAATCACGTCGAGTGTCGGAGGATAAAAGAAATTTTACCTGAACCACATTTCTGTAAATCAGACAATGCAGATGGAGCTTGGTACAAAGAAATGGAGCCTTGCATAACACCAATGCCAGAAGTAAGCAATGAAAATGAAGTATCGGGTGGAGAACTAAAGAAATGGCCGGATCGAGCATTCGAAGTTCCACCTAGAATCAGAACTGGTTCAGTCTCTGGGATCACAGAAAATATATTTCAGCAGGACAACAAGTTATGGAAGCAACGAATAGCATATTACTCGGAACACGTTAATCAAATACCTCGTGGACTATACCGGAATGTGATGGATATGAATGCTAAACTAGGAGGATTTGCAGCAGCCATGACTAAATTCCCTACTTGGGTTATGAATGCTGTGCCTAGTCATTTGGATCCAAATTTGTTAGGTTCGATATACGAAAGAGGATTCATCGGCACATACCAAGATTGGTGTGAAGCATTTTCTACTTATCCAAGAACATATGATCTCATCCACGCAGATGGTATCTTCACAATGTATCAAGACAGGTAATAAAATTCAACAACACTCAACTAAATGATTGATTACCTAACAAGCATTTTCGTCGTTGAAGGTGCGATATTACATTCATTCTTCTTGAGATGGATAGATTCCTGAGGCCTGAGGGCACAGTCATATTCAGGGACACTGTGGAAGTTCTGGTTAAAGTTAAAAGCATAACAGATGGAATGAGATGGGAGAGCAGAATAATTGATCATGAAACTGGTCCTTTTAATGCAGAGAAAATTATCTTGGCCACAAAAACTTACTGGACTGCTGAAGATAAACCAGAGGAGGAGCAGCAGCAACTTCTCTGAAGATACTTTTTGATTTATATCCACCCAAATTATTCTAGCTTAGAAAACACTTGAAGAATGGCATGACTTCAAGAATTTTCAGCCTTTTTCTTTCATGATTTCTATTTCTATATGTATTAAGAATTTACACCAACCGATGGATTGATTCTGCGTCCCGGTTTTACCTGATCGGAACCAACCCAGATTGTAATAGAAGATAAAAATGTAGCATTTGAGCCTATCCCGTGTGCTGTTGAACGTTGTATCTTGTATGTAAACTGTAAAGTGCACAATGTTTTAAAAATGGGGTGATTTCACTACATAGTTATATCCAATTTAATAAAAATAAATAAATTATTAATATAAAAATAAATAAACAATTGTTTTTATTCTCATATTGTTATTAATTCGAACAAATAAATATACAAAAATTCTAAAAATTTCATATTTTTTTCATAAATAAAACAAGTTATATCACTTACTCAAAAACAAGTTATAAGGATCGATATTTTCATTTTGTTTAAATATTAGTCCAATAAATATAGAATATAGATATAAAGAAATATGTTTTTGAAAACTACCCTATAGTTTTCAGGAATTCTATATACACCCCTGAACATGTACTAATTACAGATGACAGTGGAGGCATCGAAAGATTGAATAAGGGTTTTGATTCTTGATAAGTAGAGGCTGTTAGATTGAAAATGTGGAGCAACAATGGAAATGATCTACTGAAGAAGGCGACCATCTTGATTAGGCATTTCTCTTCGAACTCGAGAAAGCGGGCTCCTAATTTGAGGAAAATAAACCCTAGAGTACCGTATCAGGAGGCCGCCTCAATAGCCGAAGGTCTCTACGGAATCATCAAGAGCCATGGTCCTCTGAGTATTGGTAATGCCTGGAACTACGCAAAGGTTCGTTGCTTTTTTCTATTTCAGTTTCAAGGATCGTTAGGTACGGCATATTTACGGAGTTTTTGAGTGTTTGGGTATGAGTACAATTTTAGGATTGTGGATATGCAAGCCAAATCACATCATTTTGTCTCAGACTTGGTTAAAAAATTGATCTTGGTTTTGATGGCTGTTAGTGTAATTGCTTCTTACTCCTCCCTCTGTTGGCTGCTTTGGATTATGAGCTTTCCTTCTGCATTTGTATCTCCTTATTGCTTACATATCGGAGTGATTCTGCATATTTTCCAGTTTCATCGTGTTATGAAACGTAGGATTCAGGATTGCTTTTAGGTTCTTAAAGTAGATGGGATCCATTTTTTTGTACATAATGGAAACGTTCATCAATTCAGGAATAACAATTGTTATTCACGGCTACCATGTTGTTACAAGTGGCATTCAAAACAGCTTCAAAAGACTCTTGAAGCTTTAAACTATAGTTAACATCAGAATTATCTGATTCCTTCACAGTTCTGAACTTGGTAGAACCAGAAAAGCTGTTTTCTTTAAGTTAGTTTTGATCAGATCTGATCTTTCATTTGGAGTCTTAGAGATCTTAATGCCCTTCTCCTTTCTACTCAATTCTTTCATTCGGACATATTGACAAGTTTTCGATGAATACTGCAGGATTCTGGAATAAATGGATTGGCGAGCAAGACACATATGAAGCTACTAGTGAAATGGATGATGGGAAGAAATATGCTGAAGCAGATATGTAATCAAGTAGGATCAACCAAGAAGTTTCTGCTCACTACGCGTTCTGGAGAACCTCAATCGAAACAGCAGCCGAAAAGCTCTCCGGAATCCACTGAAACTAGGAAATGACATTAAAAACCAGAAAACAACAATGATATTTGAACGCCGGAAGTCTGTATTTCATCAGATGTATAACGGGATTTCTCCTGATTCTCTTCTGTTTTGCAGGGTCTTGTTCCGCTTTTCAAAACTATGATCGACTTTTTTTAGACTTAGCCACATTTTTAAAATATTAAAAATTACTGATTTTAAATGGATAAGTTTCGTTTTAAATTCTCTAAGTTTCATAAATTCACAATTACATCCTTTATCTAAAATATTACAATTTATATACCTCAATTTTATATTAATATCAATTTTAGTCTTCATGTTTTGGTTTATTGATTGAATAGACTAATTTTTTCTTAAATGATTAAATATTCTACCATAGTTATTTTTAAGTTTATAACGAATTAAATTTAAATATAAAAATGTTAAATGGAAACTCTTATTCATTTCTTCAACTTTCTGGAGGGGGTTGCGAAAGTGCTTTTATTTTAGAAAGTGATTGAAGAACTTATTCAATTACACTTGGGTTCATTATATAAGTTTGTTCTTCTATTTTAAAATTTTTGTTTTGAATTTCGAATTGTCACGGTTACATGAAGAGTCATGATTGTGTTTGTAAAAATTTTTGGTAGAGTTATTGGTGAGACATGGAGAAGAAATGATATTTGGAATGCAACAAAAATAAACAAACACGTGTATTTATGTGCTACCTTAAGATTATGGTTTGAGTTGAGTACAAAAGTTCTCCATTATTGTGCAACACTAGTTGACTATGAAATAAAGAATACGCAGTTTTAGATTAAGCCTCCTTTTGATGGGGAGATGAATACATTCTTGTTCAAAATGATGATGATTTCATAGTTGTAGGCAAACGTATTGAAAATGAAGATCTTGTCCTTCTATTCCTAGAACACTATGAGGCCACTGATGAAGTTATTCCTATTTGAACTTTGAAATCTATGAAGAAAATTGAAACCAACAATATTAAGAATCATGATAGTTCTTAACTTTTCATTACGGATATGTTCTCTTTGAAATGGAATGCAAGTGAATCCATTTGAGCTATATGATAACATAGTAGAGTTGAATGAGAAATAATGTGATTTTGTTGATAGTGATTATGGCATATCAGATAAATAAATTGATAATGTTAGAAAGAATGTCGGACATAATTTTTATACGAACAACATTGTGCCATCTATTTTCAAGCCATAAACTTCAGGTATTGAGATAATGCAACATGTTGATGAGGAAGGTGAGCATGATTGCGCTGAAAGTGATGCCGAATTGAGGAGTCTTATTGATTGGATAAGGAGCCATGGAGAGTGACATGTTTAATCAAAGCATGTCTTGCTGAGATGTTAAGATGGTTAGTGGATTGCAATTTAAGAGCAAAGAAGAAGGCAAGACTGCAATCACGACGTATTGCCGTCTTCGTGTGATGAAGTTTGGATTCAAGAAAAATTATAAGAATCGATTAGTGGCTAAGTGTAAACAAATTGGATGTCCGTGGTTCATTAACCTGTCAAGGTGGAGTGATGATGCTAATTGGCAAATTGCAACTATGAATAATCATCATAATAATTGTCCACGAGTCAAGTTAAATAGTCATGTGAAATCCTCTTGGCTAGGTTGGGAGTTTGTAAAGAAATTTAAATCCAACCAAAGATGAAAGCTTATGTTCTCAAGGCTGAAATAAAGGATGGATTGGGTTATCTATAAGCATGGAAGAACTCTATCGAGCTAAGAAAATTGCATTGGAGATCTTAACAGGTTCACATGATGATCAATTCAAATATTTATGAAAGTATATTTTTAAATATTTAATATGATGTTCTTTTTTGAACATCCTTCAACATATTTTCTTATTTTATTCTTTTTTATCAATTTATGTATTGTTAGGTGCATGCAATTAAAAGAAAGCGATCATGTATCAACTATTATTTTGCAGTTGCAAGACGATAGAGCTAATGGTCAAGATAAAAGGCTCCTACGTTTTTATTGTGGCTTAGAAGCATGCAAAGTTGGATGGAAAACATATTGTAGGCCTCTATTTGGAGTCAATGAAGCATTTCTAAAAGGAAAATACGAGGGACAAATTATCGCATTTATAGGGATGGATCCCAACAATAATATATTTTCTATCGCCTACGAGCTTGTGGAGCGAGACAATCAAGAAACATGAGAATGATTTTTGGAGTTTCTCAAATGAGATTTGGACCTAGATGATATAATGCCACAATATGTATGCATCTTCGATAGGCAAAAATGTCTAATTCATGTCGTTCAAGCTGTGTTTCCTCACATTCAGGTAAGGTATTGTTGCCGTCATACTTTTTCAAATACCAAAGGTGCTAGTTTTAAGGTTATGTATGAACTTTTAAGATTGTAGGGCCCATGCATACTTGGTCAAAATTCTCCATACACATTGGACAAGAAACTTATTCTAGGAGAGCTCAAGGTGTGAATTCAACATTTATGAATTACTTTAATTATATTTCTTATTCTCATTTTACTTTTCAACTATTGAACAACATTTGTGATTCATTCAACCATATGATCTCGAAATAAGAGACGGAGTTGAAACTCATAGCCGAAGCTTCAGAAAATCGTATAAGTCTAAATTTCGGCGGTGAATTGTGCTTTGGGAGGAAATCCGCCGTGAATTTGTGACATGAATAGTAACAAAGTGTGAAAGTCAATGAAAAACGTTTTACGATCCAAAAATCTGCGGAGAATTGCATTGAAGCCCAAAATCCGCAGTGAATTTGTTCATTGGGCGAAATCTGCAGTGAATTTCATATGTGAATAGTGTTGGAGCCCAAAAATTGTGGAGGAACGTATTACGTGTCAAAATCAACGGTGTTTTTGCATATGGGATGAAATCCACAGTGAATTGCTATGGTAAATAGTGTTGCGGATAAAAATATCAATCAGAAAAATATCTAAATGTTAAAATCCTCAGTGAATTTGCTCATGGGGTGAAATCTGCGGTGAATTTGTGTTGTAATAGTGTTGCGGATAAAAAATCAATCAGAAATCTGGCTAAGACAAAAATCCACAATAAATTCACACTAGAGAAGCCAAATCTGCGACGAATTTTTCAATAAATAGTGATTTCTACGCTTTCATTCCGGTTTCCATTATCGAGCTCATTTTTCGCTCTCAATCGATATTACATCCCCTATTTTGATCAGAGAGACTACATAGTTTGTATTTGTGAATTTTTTATCATAGTCAAACACGCAGGTAATGCTTCACTCTCCTAATGATGTAAGTCTACACATTGTGGGCCCAACTTCGTAATTTCTTGTGTCTTAAAAAAAAATTGACTGAGCATTAAAAACACAAAAAATATTTTAAGACAGTATCAGTTTGACGTCGTTCGTAAGGACCTAGATTTAGTCTCATTGAGAGATTTTCTGTTGAGGTTAGACGAGTATTATTATTATGATTATCTAGAATTCTGATGAAGAGAACGTTGATGAAGAAATTGAATTTGAACCGAACCCTCTGGCAATTGGAAATAATGAGGGCACTATATTACTGGGGACTCAGTCATCACTTCCGGAAGAGCCCCCACTTCAGGAAATCACTACTCAACCTTCTTGGAGCGGGAATTCATCTAGGTGGGCATCTATAATCTATCATCCACCTCCTCGATGCTTGTCGAGATGCTTTGAGTTTGGAAGAGTGGACCGAATAGTTGCCTAAAGAAATGTTTATTTCCCACTACCAGCCCGTGCTCGATCTACGGATCAGAATCAAGATAATGAAGACTTAGAAAAGTGAAGGCGTACTTTACTCGCTCAATAAAGGATGTAGAGGCCCAAAGGAGAACTCGGAGAAGTAATGTTATGCTAGAGCCAACTGGGTAAAACTAGCGTGGGGAGCTGGATCTACCCGAGTGGGAGTGAAATATTACGCCAGTTTAAGGATTGTACCCTTACCTGGCGCTACTTCCACTTGGACAATGAATGTTCGTCCGCTTACTCAACGAAGGAGAGCGGGAAAGGTAAAAAAGAAGGTGTGGAGATATGTGTCGGACACTTGGTGAGGTCCGTGGAAAGATATCCATTTCCTCCGTGACTCGAACAAGTCACTAGTTAAGTGAGTAAAATCATTTAACGCGAGGATTTGTCTCTGTGTGGATATGAGTGAAAAATTTACGCAGTATAAGGATTGTACCCTGAACTTGGCTACTTTCATCTGTGCAACGATATATCACTCTTTCATCAGTGGAGGAGAACAGAACAGTTCGATCTTAGTACGCAGTAATAGCGCTTGTTGATGCCCAACACCGGGATTTCAGAAGTTTTCTCTATGGTCAGTAATTTTTGTTTACTACCAAAATTGCCAAGTAATAATCTTATTGTGTTATGACATGGTTTTCATTATTTATAATCGGGTATTCTCAGTTATTATCGAATGGTAAAGTAATTGCCAATGAGAAATTATTTCCTTATTATAGTTAGAGAATTTCGACAATTATCTTAGAGATTATAAGGATATTTTATGGATGGGTTATTTATCTCTGGATTAAGCAAAAACAATGATAATTCATAAAAGCCAAGAGATGCATGCAAAGAGTTCAGAAGACATTGTTTCATTCTTACCAAGCCTCTCCATTCCATTATTAGAACATTCCCTTAGTATACTATGTCAACTCCGTTTACCTCGTTATATTTCGTGTTTTGGTCCCCGTTGTATCCCTGCACTTAGGGATGACAAAAAAATCGAATTCGGTGGATATCCTACCCTACCCTACTCTACCCGTGAGGGTTTGATTTTTGGTGGGTATGGGGAGGACAAGAATTTAAAAATAATAAACCTGCAGTAGGGCAGGGTGAATGTAGATTTCTACTCAAACTCATACCCAGTCTACCCGTCAAACTTAATTTAATATTTATAGTTTTTTATATCTAAAATTTTTTAAATATCTTATACGTCAATATGTTTGTATTCATGATATGTAAGTATGATTAAATTTATTTTATTTATAAATTATCATACTAAGAATTTATCTTATCAATTTTATAAAACTATGTTTGATTGGATGAATGTGTTTTGGTGTTATCATAATATTTTCGTTTATTTGTAATCAAGTATAATGTAAAAACGATGTCTAAAGTTTAGAAATTGTGTATTTTACACATGTTTATGAATGAACATCAACTATAAAATGACGATTTTTCGTTCATTTTTTGATAATCGATTTCAAAAGATTAAAATGTTATTTATGTAATTTTTAATATATAAATATGTTATTTACACTATTTTAAAATTTAGATATATTTTTACACGTTTTAAGGTTGAGTGATCAAATAAAAAGATATTCATGTTTAAAACATTAACGTATATTAAAATCAAACAACAATTACTTTAATTTTTTGGATTAAATATGTAATTATAAATATTATAGAATATATTTACAAATTTTTTGAGTTTAGAGTTGTTTGATTATAACAATTTTTATAATTTTCAAAGTTTGATATTTATTTACATTATTTTAAATTTTTGATATGTTTATAAATTTCTGTCATAAATAAAAATAATTTATTCTAAAATATTTATTACTTTTTATTTTAAACATTTTTAAAAAATATTATCGGAAAAAGTGAAAAATTATTTATATTTTTTATTATTTGAAATTTTACGTGGATTGAATTATTCGCATTGTGGCGGGTATTCCCAAGGGTAGGGCATGTATTTGAAATTATAAGTGGTGGAGCGGACGTAGATTTGACCAAACCCGACCTAAACCCTACTCATTGACATCTCTACATGCACTCACAACACCTCTTAGTTATATTGTTATTACTTGGCTAATTATCGTTTCCATTAACATAGATTCTCGCTCGTTCTTTTTCTACATGACGCGGTGTCAGTTCGTGACTACGTACACATGTTCGAAAGATTTTCGCGATGAATTGTAAGCACTCCAAATTATCGCGATGAATTATCACCTTGGAACAAATTCGCGATGAATTTGGAAAGGCTGAAGAAGCGCGATGAATTTGCACATCCTGAAAACCTCGATGAATTGTTGATGTCTAGAAATACACGATGAATTTTTGAAGTGTAACAAAATCGCGATGAATTGTCGAAAAATATGGGATGAATTTTTCAATTTTTACAACAAATTATAATTTGTCGCGAATTTCATCTCTTAGTTGTATTTCATTGGTTTTCCATACCAAAACATAAAATAACCCTACTTGGCTCATCCCTACCTTTTATAGGTGTTTTAGCTTATCATAATTGTAATTTAGTAGCTTCCTTCCAAACTTAGGATTTGTTCTGCACAAATTTTAGAAAGTAATTTATTTATAAAGATAAATAAAAATAAAAATTATAAAGGGTTCTGTAATATTTTTAGAATACACAAATAATATATCAAAATAGATAGTTGTTATGGTCCCTTTTTAGGGGGTACCAACAGTCGTCCGGTTCGTTCAATCAACGAACTCGGTTCTAATTTATAAAAGATGTGGAGAGCGATTAAAAGTTAAAATCAAAAGTAAGAACACAGCATATATAGTGGAAACCCGTAAAATGGGGTGAAAACCACTCGACCAAGAGCCNTTTTTACAACAAATTATAATTTGTCGCGAATTTCATCTCTTAGTTGTATTTCATTGGTTTTCCATACCAAAACATAAAATAACCCTACTTGGCTCATCCCTACCTTTTATAGGTGTTTTAGCTTATCATAATTGTAATTTAGTAGCTTCCTTCCAAACTTAGGATTTGTTCTGCACAAATTTTAGAAAGTAATTTATTTATAAAGATAAATAGAAATAAAAATATAAATTATAAATGGTTTTGTAATATTTTTAGAATACACAAATAATATATCAAAATAGATAGTGTTCTGTTGTACAAATAGAATGATAATTTATGTATTAATCAAATTATTTTTATACCCTTAGATTTAGTTAATTATAAATTATTAATCGAAACTTTATCTGATTGACACAAAATATAATATTCAACAAGATTACTATCGAGATAATGACTCAGCTCTGTATCATCTAAATCCTAATTTCTCAATGAACATACATTGAAATAAAAAATCATTTCTATTTTCGTCTCAACCATAATGTTTTCATAAACTTACATGTAAACAATTATATCATGATTGTTTGCACTTAGATAGAAATGCAGTGTTGGATATATGATGCAAAGGTTGAATTTATTAATGTTTTCATACTGGTTTGGAGCTGTACGATTGTTCTACCTCCGGTATACCGGCTGGTACATAAATTTTATTTTTTTAAAAAATAATATTTGATGAGAATCCTAGGACCAGGTACCCTGCAATGGGTAAGACCTAATAACGATTGAGCTGACCCATGTAATAAAAAGCAAACTTGCGCGGAACAAAATCCTCAACTTTTTGAGATAAATTGGCCCGATGTTCTGCGACGGGACCGAAGATAGACTTGGCAAAATATAAGGGCTTTTGACAAATGGCCCCACGGTTCGGTCCAAACGGTTACAGCCCACGCGTTTCACGCTTCGGGCCTCCACACGTTTACCTCGCTTACGGCGAGATCACGCAGGCCACGCTTCGGTCCCGGCCATGCTTTACATCGCGCGACAACAACCTTCGACAAACTTGTCAGAGGCAGTTACATGGCGTGGATTACACACGTCTTCAGCTCTATAAATACAGAGATTGACGACGGAATTAGTAGGACCTTTTGGACCCATAAGAATATGTTGTTACTATGTCGGAGTTCTTATAGCTTTCTTATACTGTACTTTGTAATGAACTGTTTGATTAGTAAATCGACTAAGAACTTTTCCTACTCTTAGTCAAGTGGTTTTTCCCCAATTTCCGGTGGTTTTCTACTCTAAATTGTCTTGCCCATTTCTTCATTTACTTTATCTAATCGTCTCCCCACCAAAAACAAATTAAAACCGAGTTCGTATCTTGACGAACCGGACGACTGTTGGTACCCCCTAAAATTGGACCATAACAGTTTGGCGCCGTCCGTGGGGACGATTTTCTAATCCCATTTGAGGTTTCTACCAGGGATAAGATAATCAAAGGCATGGCAACTGGATCTTCGACGAACAACAGTGACGTGCTTCCCAATAGTCTCCCTGCCCCAACATTCACTTTACAGGATCTGGAAGCTGTTGTCAGGAAGGTGGTACTGGAGATTACGTCGGAGAGAAGTGGAACAAAACCACCGGCTGTTTCAAGCACTGTTCCAAGAAGTAGAGGGTACGAGAGCGACCCTGATGACCGTAGCACTGATGATGAGGAAATTATCAGGCGTGGTGTAACGATGAGAAGGCCGAGATATCGATCCACTCCTCCTCCCCCAGCGAGAACTCCAACTCCCGCTCATAGGAATGATCAGGAGCAGATGCAGTGACGTATTGATGAGCTCACTAGGGAGTTTGAAAGCATGCGCGTGCTGAAGGATTGCGGTCCCGATCTGGGAAGCAATCCTGGTTTATTCAATAGGGCCATGGAGGTCCAATTAGGTGGAATAAGGATGACGACTGGTGGCATAATCTACATGCGGTCCAGGCGTCATCCCAACAATATGAAGGCGTGTCCGCCGCCCTAGGAGATTCGATGCTCCCTTTTTCCGAGGAGATCTGGGCGGCAATTCCAGATCGACATTATCGCAACCCCGAGGGGTTGCCGACGTTTCGCGGCGACAGAGATCCGATCGATCACGTTGCCGACTTTGAATTACGCATGGGAACGGTTCGGGCCTCGGATTCATTGAAGTGCAGTATCTTCGCAGCAGGATTACAAGGCGATGCCCGAACCTGGTTCAAGAATCTGCCGGCCCGATCCATACCATCGTATGGCAGTTTTATTTTAGCTTTCTCTAAGCACTTCGCTCCAAATGTAGGACCGCCCGAAGTAGGCAGGAACTATATCTGCTGAAATATATCTCGGCTAAAATGAGTCTTCGGTCCTTCAATGAAAAATTCAATAGGACTGCTCAGACATCAAGCTGGAGCTCCGATACAAGATTGATAATCTGCAGCAGGTCTTGGGACTGTGCGGCCTTTCGGCCAGTTTGGTGAAGAGCCCGCCATCCACCTTAGAACAGCTTCTTCCGAAAATCAAAAAGTATATTAAGGTGGATGAGTCAATGGGATTAGGCTATCGGAAGCCTAGTGGGAATTCTGAACTCGCAGGTGATCATAGGGTTTCCTACCCTAAGAAGCAGCCGCAAGAAGTAGCGGTTGTAACTGAGAAAGACGTCCCCCGAAACAGGATGACGATCGGGTGTATTGCGAACTACATCTAAACCGCGATAACCCAACTCTGAAGTGCCCGTTGTTGAAAGAGACAGTAGCGGCAATGAATAAAGAAAGGCCCGACCGGAATGGTCACAAGGGCAAACGAGCTAAATCTCCTCGAAGGGGACATTAGGGTGACGATCGTCAAAGGTCGCGCGGAAGAGATAATCGGGGACAACCCCGGAATTATAATGATCGGACGGAGGACCGAAGGTCTCCTCCACCAGAGCAAGACAGAGGCCAGCACGGTCGAGAGAATCGTGGACCGGGCCAAAGAAGAAGGTGGCGGGGCCGTGCCTGCAGAGCCCCACAAAATGAAGGTGGAAGACAGGAGCAGCCCGCTCCTCCACCTGCTAAAACGGGTGCCCCACCTCCTCAAAACGAGGCGGCACCCAGAGAAGTAGCCAAAGATATTGATGTTATCTCCGGAGGATTGTGAATCAATGAGTCGGTCCGGGACCGAAAGCGAACAGCGTGCGGAGACTCTGCTTAAAGCACCGAATCTGTAGTGCTGGTTAAATATGATCCAGTTGAGCGGTTCCCTTCCTTCGGGGGGATATTACTTCACTATGGCCAACCGGGAGGTGATTATCGATCCATGCGATGATCCCCTTACTATCACTGGAATCATTGGGAACCATCGGGTACACAGGATCTTAGTGGACACCGGGGCTTCGTGCAATCTGATGAAGCGCGAAGTTGCTGAGATGCTGGGAGCTACCGCTCACGATCTTCCGATCGCAAATATAAATCTCTGGGCATTCGACCAGAGGAGTGTTATTACATGCGGGAAAATTCTATTCCCACTCACCCTAGGAGATCCATCCAGGGACCGATCGAGGATCTTGGAATTCATTATCGTTGAAGTCGACTTGGCTTACAATGCCATCATCGGACGGACCGGCCTCAGTAAGTTCGAGGCGGTCCCTTCTACTTATCATATGATGCTTAAATTCCCTTCCGCTCACGGAGTCATTTCTGTAAAGGGGGATTAGAAGGTAGCAAGACAATGCTACTTGAGCTCGTGCCGAACTTTGGCACCTGTTAAGAGGGCCCGGGTGGATTTGCTTGAAGAGCAGCCGCACCCGAGGCAAGCCATGGAACCCATTGGGTTCAAACTTATTAATCTGGTTGAGGATGACTCAATCAAAACTGCTCGCATCGGAGCACATCTAACCCCTGCTTTTGAAGAAGAGCTGATCCACATGCTGAGAAGCCATGTGGATATATTTGCCTGGACCCCGGATGATGATCCGGGGATTGACCGATCCGATAGTGAGTATCGGATCAACAGTGAGCCGAGATATAAGCGAAATGAGCTAATAAATGAGCATCAAACAGTTTACGTTTACACTGACCAGCGTCTGAAAGTGGTTCTTAAGCAACCAGATCTAAATGAGAGATTAGCGAAATGAGCTATTAAATTCAGCTCTATGTATCTGGAATTCGTGCCCCGAAGGGCTATCAAGGCACATGTTCTCGCTGATATTGTGGTCGAAATGACCCGGTCAGCCATATTTCTAAACCAAGGGGATGATCGATGGACGGTCCACGTAGATGGATCGACCTTCGAAGGAAGAGGGGCGGACATTACACTCACAACATTACAAGGTGATCTAATTCATTCCGCAGTTAAATTTTCCTTTGCTAGAACAAATAACGCGGTAGAATATGAAGTTGTATTATCAGAAATGACCCTGGCCCAAAAGATGAGAGTTAGCAAAGTGCGAATGTTTTTAGACTCAAAGTTAGTGCTGGAACAGTTCGCAGAGAGATTCGAAACTCATTATCCGATGATGAAATTATATTGCGCCAAAGTCCTGGAATTATCCAAAATGTTCAGTGAATTTTCTCTTGACCACGTGCCACGGGAACAGAATAAGGTTGCTGACGCACTTGCCAGGTTGGCTGCGGGCATGCCTGACATGGGACCGAGCAATATTTCGGTCCATATCCAGGACCGACCTTCAGTCGAGATATCAGTGACCGAACAGTCAGTTGAAGAAATTGGGGTTCTATGCCACGAACTCCAGGGCTTGAATATTAGCGTTACTGAATCTCCTAGGGAACCCAACTGGATGGACCCCTTTATTAAGTATCTAACAAACAGTTATCTTTCTGAAGACAAGTCAGAAGCCAGAAAAATAGAAGTCTAGGCAAAGAGATTTGTTCTAATTGACGGACGATTGTTTAAAAAGAGTTTTATGGGCCCGCTGTTACGTTGCCTATCCCCTATTTAGGCTGAAGCCGTCATGATTTATGTTCATGAAGGGATATGCGGTATTCACTCAGGGGCTCGATCTTTATATCATCGCATCGTAAGAGCAGGATATTTTTGGCCGACGTTGCTTGGAGATGCCAAGAAGTATACCAAACGCTGTGCCATATGTCAATATCATGCTCTGATCCCACAGCTGTCTGGGGCTCCCTTATTGGTCACCCCATTACCTTGTCCGTTTGACAGATGAGGATTGATATCATCAGACCTTTTTCTCGGTCAATAGGGCAAAGGAAATTTTGTATTGTGGCAGTTGAATATTACTCGAAGTGGATTGAAGCAGAGGCAGTGGTCGTCATCTCGGAGATGGTCGTAAAACACTTCTTATGGAGAAATATTGTGAGCCGCTCGGGGTGTCCCGAGCACTCATATCAGACAATGGGACCCAGTTCAGTGGAAAATGCGTACGGGATTTATGTTTTAAGTTGGGCATTGTCCAAACTAATGGACTTACGTAGGTATCTAACAATGTTATCCTGAAAGGATTGAAGACAAAGTTAGAAGATTTTGGAGGGAAATGGCATAAACATATCTATGACATCCTATGGGTATACCGAACTACACCTCGCTCAACGACCCAGGAATCACCCTTCTCATTAGTATATGGGTCCGAAGCAGTTAGCCCGGTGAAGTTTGCCATCCGATCTCCCCGAATATCTCAATGCAATGAGCATATGAACGACGAAAGAAGAATGTTAGACCTCGAGATGTCCGAGGAAAAGAGAGATGCTATTTACGGGCCCATAACAAGCGAGTCCTCCCAAGGGAATTCTTTGAAGGCGACCTCGTCCTCAAAAGCATAAAGGTGCAGAGGAATGTCGGAAATCTAGACAGAAATTGGGAAGGACCGTATCGGATATTGAAGAAACTGGAATATGGTGCATATAAACTCGAAACATTGGATGGTGATGAGATCCCTTGAACTTGGAACGTCATGAATCTAAGGCGGTATTTCATGTAAATCTTCGATTAATAGCTTTGACTTAGTAAATATACATTCTTATAAACGTAAGCAGAAAGCAAGTAAGTATAAAACAAACTATTTCTAATTAAATGATGGACCGACCTTGGAGTCGGATGATTTAGGATGAGTCTGGACTGGTGACCGAAGCTTCATATCCGCAAGGCTCCCAAGTTGCAGTGATCGCTCTGACGAGTCAGATGCTCCTGCGTTTGCCCAGTCCCATGGATGAGTCGCGATTCTCCCAGAACTCACTACGAACAAAGATATCCCCTTCAACGGCATTCATTCTTGGGAAACGGCCCTTGTACTTACGAAATTCGCTACAAAAGAAGGAATGAGAGTAGTATATCAAAATTCAAATTCGGTCCTAACGTGGAACATATGCAAAACCAAAGTTTGAGAGTCAATATAACCTACGGGACTTCAGTAGAACCAAGGTTTAGCCAAAGCTTGTTATGGGACTCATAATGAACCCAAGCTGCGCCTTTCCAACTCAACTGTGATCGCAAGGACGGAGTTAGAGTGATCAACATACAATGTGAAACGGCCAATCCAGTTAAAACCAATCTGAGTGAGCCAAGTGTAAAATTGGGGTCCGATGGGTTAGTACCCCCTATAACCAGCCCCGATCTTACACTTAGTGGTTGAACACATTCGTTAATACCAAACACATTTGTTTATTTTAAAGGTTAGTTATAATAACTTTATTCTGACTTTAAAAAGATGGAATTGAAAGGTAAAGAAACTTTTATTAGGAGTAAGGAACAAAGCAGCGATAAAAATATAATTTGAATCTAACTACCCTGTCCATCTTCGTTATCCTCCACTCTCTGCTCTTGCGGGTCGGTCCGGGCCGCAAGCTGCCTCAGCTCTTCCTCTTGATCGGCCACTTTCTGGTTGACCGCTCTCTCCATCTCTTCAACAAGGTAGAAGAAGGGATCGTCCTCTAGAACATGTTCTTCCAAAGATGGAATTACTTGAAAGTTTCCATCATTCTCCAGAGGTTCGATCGTCTTCCACCTTTCCCCTACAGGGGAAATCCCGAATTGCTTAGTAACCTGATCCCGCATGTTATCCAGGTACTTAGCAATATACATCACATGAATGTTATCCGCCAGAGCGAATCCCAGGATCGAACTTTCAGCCGAAGTGCGGGTTCTAGTTAGCTCCTCCTCCAAGCTCGCTTTCTCTTCCTGGGCTCGAAGAAGAAGCTTGTTGAGCTTATTCCTCTTCTCCTGGGCACGAAATTGGACTTGGTTAACTTCATCCTCTTGGCCCGCAGCTTGGTTTCCAGTTAAGAAATTTGACCCTCAGTTATTTTTCCTTCTTATCCAGTTCAGAGACTTGGTCTGTTGAGAGCGAGATTTCCGTCCTAGCTCTTAACAATTCGTTGTCCAATCGGTCTCGATCCTCTCGTACTGTGACCAATTAACTATGTTTGATTTCAACTTGCCTTTTTGCAATGTCAAGTTGATCTTGGACTTGTTGGGACACACTCTGGCCACCCTGGTTCTTTTCCAAGGTGATGGCAGTCATGAAACCTTTCCTCAGCATCTGCATAAGACAGTAAGGTTAGAACATGAACCTTCGGGCCTTAATGTCAAGGGAACTTACTTTAGTTGCGAGGTCGAGGAAACCCTCGATTATCTCTTTCCCAGACATGTCTGGCTGAACGTTGTCTGGGTTTTGTTCCCCGTAGAGGTGGAAATCTTCAATGAAGGCTCTCCTCCGGGAGGCCAACTTTTTCCGTTTCTTAAACCTGTCCAGCAGGCCCAATGCAACACCCTAGTCAGAGTTGGTCTTAGGGTCCGAGGCAGGTTCCTTCAAAACGATCCCCTTAGTAGGGACCGAAGCATTCCCTCCTTTCGTCAGCCTTTTGAAAATCCTCGGGGCGGATGCTTTGGTCATTCTATTACCTTTACCCAAGGGGATCGGCGACAGGGAGACATTCGCCTTATAGTTGGGGCCAGGGAGAACTGTCTCCACGGGAACGGCTCCCTGCAGCAACAAATTAATCGTGTCAGCGCTAATGGCGGAGCTATTTCCGATTTGGTAGAGGCTGGATAGGCTCAAAGAACGAATCCTAGCCATTATCATCTCCTCTACCACTCCAAATACCCGAAGCGCAGGCCTTTTGCCCGTTGAAGGTTGTCCTGAGCAACCCAGGGTTAATGTGCCTGGGCTGGTGGTCTGGATCGGGGGGTTCCCTCCAGTGGACGACCCCGATGGAATCAGCGTACCCCCTGTAGCTGATTCAGCTGTCTCCGCACTCTCCGTTGCTTCCTGTCGTCCTTCAGAAAGACAGGCCGAAGTAGCAGCCAAACGCTTGAATCTTGAGTTTGGCATCGTTTCGGTTGAATCTGCAAGATAAATATATATGGATCAGGAAATGACGGAGTAAAAATATAGGGCGGAAGGCATCTTTGGTCCCATAGTTTTGATTTTTTGGCAATTTTGGTACCCAAACTTTCTAATTTTGGCAAAACCACCCCCCAAAGTTTTGATGTATGCAAAACCAGTCTCCAAAATCAGTCTCCAAACTTATGTGTGTGGCATAATTGGTCCCCAAAGTTGTAATTTGTGGCAAATAAAGTTTTCGGACAAAAATTACGCAAATTTAGTCCTCAAAGTTTGAGATTTTTGGCAAAATTGGTCCCTAACGCCGTTAATGGTCTTCAAAGTTTGCAAAACATGACAATTTTAGTCCCCAAACTTTTGAATTGCTAATTTGGTCCCCAAAGTATATATAATTTGACAAAATTAGTCCCCAATGAAAGAATATGATGTTTTTTATGATTTTTACGATACATTTTAGTGTTATATTTGCATCCAATTGAACATATTTTGAGAATTATTAGTCTTATATATGACCGAACATATGACAATGATAATTTTCGACCGAATAGCAAAAACTTTGTTGAAACTTCGAACATATTTATGGTATTCGGTATTAGACTATATGTTCGGTATTCCGAACATATAGTCTTATATCTGACCGAACATATGACAATGATACCAATTTGAATTGCGAATGTCAATATTTGAAGTTTATTTATGTTTAATGAGTTTATTTGTTGAAGTTTCCATTTAATTGTTTCTCGTAATTTATTTTGACAATTTCTGACAATTTATATATTGACGAAGAAGTTTCGATAACGTTCAAAATATCGGTTGCACCCAATTTTTTTCCGTTTCGGAATACCGTTTCGGTGTAGTTATTAAGGCCAGAACTTGCTGGAAACACCGAAATATCATAGAAATACCATTAATCGTATTTGTATACTCATACAAATATATTGACTAATTCGTTATTTAATCGATTTTCGCAATTTATATATTGACGATTCGTATGAGTATAGAAATACGGTTAACGATATATCCAACAAGTTCCGTGATCGATTCTTGAAAATTTATAAATTGGCAAATATATTTGTATGAGTATATTGATTGCCAATATATTCGTACACAGTAATTTGTATGAGTATATATTCATACAAATATATTATTCGATTTTCGACAATTTATATATTGATTATTTCAGTATTTGTATGAGTATATTTGTAAATATTTGATTTTCGGATCAAGCTCGGTATCCGTGATATCGGTCAAAATACCGAAAAACGATTTTATGTTTTTATAAATTAAATAGTTTTTTTAAAAAATTATATTGTTTATTTATAAATTATTATTATTATTATCGATATTTTAAAAATTTATTTTTTCGGATCGAGTCTGTCGGGTCGTGTTTCCGGGATCAAACCGGTGACTGCGATACCGGTCAAAATATCGAAAAAACTATTTTATGTTTTTTAAAAAAGCAATATTTTTTAGAAATAATAAATTTTTATTTTTTTAAAAAAATAATGTTTTTTTAAAAAAATTAATATTTTTAAAGTTTATTTTTTTCAGATCGAGTCGGGTTCGGGATCAAACCGGTGACTGCGATACCGGTCAAAATATCGAAAAAACTATTTTATGTTTTTTTAAAATTAAATATTTTTTAAAAATAATATTGTTTTTTTAAAAAAATTTAATTTTTATTCGGTTCGGGTCGGGTTCGGTCCTAAGCTGCCACATAGAACTATCATATGTGGTTGCAGTCTGTACCTACTCATCACGCCTATTGAATAGTAGAATGTGCAAAAACACATGTGAGGATATTAATATTTAAAAGTGACACAAAAACGAACGTTATGGAATTTTGAATTCAAATCCACATATTAAATTGCCTGAGTGAAGGATCGGTCCCCTGGACGCTCATTACGAGCAGGTTCGGTCCTATATTCTCTAGATCGTATATAACATTACGTGGTCGGCCTTGCGTCACCTCTGCGATGGCAACCAAGCCCGAGGGGCTAGTGATGAGAATCCTAGGACCAGATACCCTGTGTTATGGTCCCTTTTGAGGGGGTACCAACAGTCGTACGGTTCGTTTAGCAAACGAAATCGGTTCTGATTTGTTTTAGATGTGGAAGACGATTAAAAGCTGGAAATAAGTAAATGCACAGCGATGTATAGTGGAAACCCCAGGAATTGGGGTGAAAACCACTCAACTAAGAGCAGATTATGCCCTTAGCCTGTTCACTAATCAAATAACTCATAGTTAATACAGCAGAGGCTAAAGAAAATGACAAGTAATAGAAAGCGGCAAGAATTCCGGCAGGGTAACGGCATGTTCTTCCGCGTCCAAAGGGTTCTGCTATTTCCGTCGTCTTGCTCTGTATTTATAGAGTTCATAGCGTTTGTAAATCACGCTCTGTAACTGCCTCTGACTGGTTTGTTAGAGGTTGTTATCGCGGGATGTAAAACGAGGTTGGGACCGAGGCATGGTCTGCATGATCGGGCCCGAAGCGTGGTAAACGTGGGAAGGCCCGAAGCGTGGTAAACGTGAGTTGTAACCGTTCTGTAACCGCTCGGACCGAACCCAGGTGCGAGCTGGCATAAAACGCTTTATTTCGTTAAGGTTAGCTTCGGTCCTCTAGTTGAACATCTGGCCGCTCTTCCTTAGAGGTGTAAATGGGCTGTAGGAATTCATTTTCGCTATATGAATTGACCAAACCGTTGCTGGGTTTTACCCATCACAAGGTACCCGGTCCTAGAGTTCTCATCACTAGCCCATCGGGCTTGATTGCCAATCGCAGAGGTGATACAAGGCCGATCACATGATGTTTGCACATTCATGAGAACAGGGGACCGTACCTGTAGGTAGTGAGAGTCCAGGGGACCGATGTTTGCCTTACTGTATGGATCAATCACGCTTAAGACCTAATAACGTATATCTAAATTATACTTTTATCTTTGATATTATTTAAATATTAATATCTCGACCCGCGCCTCTTCACATTCGAAAGTTCAAGAGGCGTGATAAGTGCGCCCCGTACTGTCACAGTCTTGGGCAGTATTACGTGGCGGCACGCCATTGGCTGGGAGATTAACATTTAAATCGGGATTTTGGGCACTGTTTCTTCTCATCGTCATTCTTGCGAAAAAGAAATTGCAGCAAGTTTCTTGTGCCCTCAACCGATTTTCGTCCGACCCTCTTTCAATCCGCTTTTCCTAAGGTATATTCTCATGGTTCCTCACAAAATGCGTTATCCTTCTATGTCTGAGTTGGACATTGAGGATTTTAGGTCTAGGTTTTCAATCCCGGCACATTACTCTATTTGGAAGGGACGAGAAGATATTCCCTGTTTCCTTCCGGCAGAAATGAATGTGCCGGCGTCTGCTATTCCGGTTAGTTACGCCTCATTAAAGTGCGGGCTTCGTTTTCCGCTACATCCTTTTGTAGCGGCCGTGCTTAAAGAAATCCACTGCCCCACTTTTGCGTTATCCCCGGGTTGTTACGTATATATGGTAGCGTTCATTTTTTATTGTCACCAACAGAATCGGGCTCCAACCTTAAAACACTTTTTTAACCTGTTCTTGGTTGGGTCCCGAAAGGGGAAGGGTCTTTTGGGATGCCGTAAGTTGTATTACATAGCGGTGCGCACCAAAGAGTGCGCAATTGTAGATAAAGAAGAGTCTCTCCATGCGTGGGAGGCTTGTTATGTGTGGATGGCAGTTCCGAAAGAGGATTTGTTGAAAGTATGGCCACGCATAACTCACCCACGCATAGGTCAGTTGGACCGAAGCAGGTTTAACCCCTCCCGCACGGACACCGCAAATACACTTGCGATGTTCCCCCCTCCCGAAGCACGCCTTAACCGAAGCAGCCGCTTTAAACGTATGGCAGCTGCTTCGGTCTGTCCTTCTGAGGGACAAAGGGAAGCATCGGGCAACGCTGAAGCAAGTGAATCAGCAACGGGGGGTACGTTGGTCCCTTCGGGGTCCGGGGACCCCCTGATCCAAACAACCGACGCGGGCACGCTGACCATTCGCTGCACAGGGCAGTCTTCATCTGGGGACGGGCCTGCGTTTCAGGTATTTGGAGTGGTAGAGGAGGTGATAAAGACTCATATTCGTTCATTGAGCTTATCCAGCCTCTATCAAATCGGTAATGCCTCTTTTATTAACACTGAAACTGTTACTTTATTGCTGCAGGGAGCCGTTCCCGTGGAGAAGGTTCTCCCCGGCCCTCAGCTTAAGCCGAACGTCTCCCTGCCACCGGTCCCCTTAGGAAAAGGGAAGAGGGTGACCGAAGTGGAAGCCCCGCAGGAGCCGAAGAGGCTGAAGAAGGGGGCAGCGCTCCGGTCCCCACTAAGGGGATCGTCCTGAAGGAGCCTGCATCGGGCCCGAAGACCAACTCCGACTGGGGAGTTGCTCTGGGCCTGTTGGACAGGTTCAGCAAGGGGAGGAAATTATCCTCCTGGCGGAGTGCCTTCGTAAAGGACTTCCGTCTTTTCGGAGAGTAGAACCCAGATAACGTCCAGGCGGACATATCTGGGGAAGACATTATGGAAAGCTTCCTCGACCTCACATCCATGGTAACTTTGGCTTAACATGGAGGCCCGAAGCTTCATTTTTATCAATGTGTTGTCTTTTGCATATGTTGAGGAAAGCTTTCACAACTGCTATTACCGTGGAGAAATACCAAGATGATAGCGTTGTGTCCCAAAAAGTCCAAGACCAACTTGACCTTGCGAAAAGGCAAGTTGAGATCAAGCATGGGGAGTTGGTCACGGTACGGGAGGACCGTGACCGATTGGACAATGAGCTGCTAAGAGCAGGGACGGAGGTCTCACTCTTAGCAGATAAAGTCTCTAAGCTGGAGAAGGTGGGGGAAACGTCTCAGGGGCGAATAGACGACCTGGAGGCGAAGTTGCGGGCCAAAGACGAAGAAATCAACCAAGTCCAAGGTCGGGCCCAGGAGAAGAGGAATAATCTGAATGAGATTCTCCTTCAGGCCCAAGAAGAAAAGACGACCTTGGAGGAAGAGTTGACGAGATCCCGCACTTCGACCGAAGGTTCGGTCCGGGAAGCCGTTCTGGGGTCTGCTCAGTCCCCTTTGTTATTCACTTTAGTGGATAACATACACGGGGTTTATACTGCCAAGTACTTGGATAACATGCGCGAGCAAGTTATTCAGCAGTTCGGGCTTTCCCCTTCTGATGAGCGATGGAAGACGATCGAGCCACTTGAGAAAGACGGCAAGTTTCAGGTTATTCCAACCTTGGAAGAACCTGTGCTGGAAGAAGACCTTTTCTTCTATCTCTTTGAAGAGATGGAGAAAGCGGTCAACCAGAAGATGGCCGATCAAGAGGAAGAGTTGAAGCGGCTCGCGGCCCGGACAGGACCCCAGGAGCCCGAAGCGGAAGATAAAGAAGAAGGGCAGATTAGTTAGATTTAGTTATCATTTTGTATCTGCCGCACTTCTTACTTAATATAAAGACTTTTTCTTCCGCTTTGATTATTTTAATTGCCATAACAAAGTGATATAACGAACTTCTGAATAATCTAATAAGTTTTATCTTAACGAAGTTGTTTTACCTTAACTTCTGAATAAACTAACAAGTATAAGATCGGAGACACTTACAAGGTGTCAACCATCGGTCCCAGACGTTATATTTAGTTTATTTATGTCAACTTTGATTGGATCAGTCATTTTACATGGTGTACAGGTCACTCTTATTCCGTCCTTGGAATCATTACTCAACTGAATAGGCGTGGTCTGCGTTAACTATGAGTTTTTACGAGCTTTCGCCGAACCTTGGTTCTAATAAAGTCCCTTAGGTTTTGCTGGCTAAGCTTGGCTCATAATATGTCTTATGTTAGGACCGATCTTATGTTTCGATATGCTGACTATCATTCCTTTCGTTGTAGCAGATTTCATAGGTACAAAAGGCCATCCCTAAAGACTGAANCGGGAGAGAAGGTTAATAGAGATGGGTGTTGCGGGTAGGACCGGAGCCCCAGCCCCGAAGGGGGTTTTTTCTTCTAGTTCAGATTCAGATCCATCAGAAGGATCGAGTATGAAATAGTTTTTACATTTTAATTTTTCCTGATCCTTATGTATTTATTTTGCAGATTCAACTGAGACGATGCCGAGCTCACGTTTTAAACGTATGGCAGCTGCTTCAGTCCGTCCTTCTGACGGACAAAGGGAAGCATCGGGCAGCGCTGGAGCAAGTGAATCAACAACGGGGGTACGCTGGTCCCTTCGGGGTCCGGGGACCCCCCGATCCAAACAACCGGCGCCGGCACGCTGACCCTTCGCTGCACGGGGCAGTCTTCATCTGAGGACGGGCCTGCGTATCGGGTATTTGGAGTGGTAGAGGAGGTGATAAAGGCTCGGATTCGTTCATTGAGCTTATCCAACCTCTATCAAATGAGTAACGCCTCTTTCATTAACACTGAAACTGTTACTTTATTGCTGCAGGGAACCGTTCCCGTGGAGAAGGTTCTCCCCAGCCCTCAGCTTAAGCCGAACGTCTCTCTGCCGCCGGTCCCCTTAGGAAAAGGGAAGAGGGTAACCGAAGTGGAAGCCCTGCAGGAGCCGAAGAGGCTGAAGAAAGGGGGCAGCGCTCCGGTTCCCAATAAAGGGATCGTCCTGAAGGAGCCTGCGCAGGGCCCGAAGACCAACTCCGACTGGGGAGTTGCTCTGGGCATGTTGGACAGGTTCAGCAAGGGGAGGAAGTTATCCTCCTGGCGGAGTGCCTTCGTAAAGGACTTCCACCATTTCGGAGAGCAGAACCCAGATAACGTCCAGGCGAACGTATCTGGGGAAGATATTATGGAAAGCTTCCTCGATCTCACATCCAAGGTAACTTTGGCTTACATGGAGGCCCGAAGCTTCATTTTTAACAATGTGTTGTCTTTTGCAGATGTTGATGAAAGCTTTCACAACTGCTATTACCGTGGAGAAATGCCAAGGTGATAGCGTTGTGTCCCAAAAAGTCCAGGACCAACTTGACCTTGCGAAAAGGTAAGTTGAGATCAACCATGGGGAGTTGGTCACGGTACGGGAGGACCGTGACCGATTGGACAATGAGTTGCTAAGAGTAGGGACGGAGGTCTCAATCTTAGCAGATAAGATCTCTGAGCTGGAGAAGGTGGGGGAAACGGCTCAGGGGCGAATAGACGACCTGTAGGCCAAGTTGCGGGCCAAAGACGAAGAAGTCAACCAAGTCAAAGGTCGGGCCCAGGAGAAGAGGAATAAGCTGAATGAGCTTCTCCTTCGGGCCCAAGAAGAAAAGACGGCTTTGGAGGAAGAGTTGACGAGGGCCCGCACTTCGACCGAAGGTTCGGTTCGAGAAGCAGTTCTGTGGTTCGCTCAGTCCCCGTTGTTATTCGCTTTAGCGGATAACATACACGGGGTTTACACTGCGAAGTATCTGGATAACATGATAGAGCAAGTTATCCAGACGTTCGGGCTTTCCCCTTCGGACGAGCGCTGGAAGATGATCGAGCCACTTGAAAGAGATGGCAAGCTTCAGGTTATTCCGACCTTGGAAGAACCTGTTCCAGAAGAAGACCATTTGTTCTATCTTTTTGAAGAGATGGAGAAGGCGGTCAACCAGAAGGTTGCCGATCAAGAAGAAGAGTTGAAGCGGCTCGCGGCCCGGACCGAACCCCAGGAGCCCAAAGCGGAAGATAAAGAAGAAGGGCAGATTAGTTAGATTTAGTTATCATTTTGTATCTGCTGCACTTCTTACTTAATATAAAGACTTTTACTTCCGCTTTGATTATTTTAATTGCCGAAACGAAGTGATATAACGAACTTCTGATAAAACTAATAAGTTTTATCTTAACGAAGCTGTTTTATCTTAACTTCTGAATAAACTAACAAGTATAAGATCGGGGACACTTACAGGGTGTCAACCATCAGTCCCAGACGTTATATTTAGTTTATTTATGTCAACTTTGATTGGATCAGTCGTTTAACATGGTGTATGGGTCACTCTTATTCCGTCCTTGGAATCATTACTCAACTGAATAGGCGTAGAATGCGTTAACTATGAGTTTTTACGAGCTTTCGCCGAACCTTGGTTCTAATAAAGTCCCTTAGGTTTTGCTGGCTAAGCTTGACTCATAATACGTCTTATGTTAGGACCAATCTTATGTTTCGATATGTTGACTATCATTCCTTTCGTTGTAGCAGATTTCATAGGTACAAAAGGCCATCCCTAAAGACTGAATGTCGTTGAAGGGAATGTCTTAATTCGTAATGAGTTCTGGGAGAATCGCGACTCATCCATGTGGCTAGGCAAGTGCAGGAGCATCTGACTCGTCAAAGCGGTCACTACAACTTGGGAACCTTGCGGACAAGAAGCTTCGGTCACCAGTCCAGATTCGTCCTAAGCTTATCCAACTCCAAGATCGGTCCATCATTCTATTAGAAATAGTTAACTCTTGTACTTACTTGTTTACAACTTACGTTTAATGTAATGTTTTTTATTGAGTCAAAACATTAATCAAAAATTCATAAGTATCGCCTTAAATTCATGACATTCCAAGTTCGAGGGACCTGTATACCATCCAATGTTTCAAGTTTATACGCACCTCACTCCAATTTCGTCGATATGCGATACGGTCCCTCCCAATTTCTGTCCAGCTTTCCAACGTTCATCTGCACCTTAATGCTTCTGAGGACGAGATCGCCTTCGAAGAATTCCCTTGGGAGGACTCGTTTGTTATGGGCCCGTTCCATATTCCGCTGATAAGCACGCATCCGTGCATAAATTGCATCTCTTTTACTTCGATCATCTCGAGGTCCAATAATCTCCTTTCACCGTTCATATGCTCATCGTATTGAGATATCCGAGGTGATCGGATGGCAACCTCCACCGGGCTAACAGCTTCAGTCCCATACACCAATGAGAAAGATGATTCCTGGGTTGTTGAGCGAGGTGTAGTTCGGTACGCCCATAGGACCTCATAGATGTGTTCGTGCCATTTCCCTCCAAAATCTTCTAACTTGGTTTTCAATCCTTTCAGGATAACCTTGTTAGATACCTCCGTAAGTCCGTTAGTTTGGGGATGAGCCACCGATGAGAAATGCTGGGTGATGCCCAACTTGGTGCATAGATCTCGTATGCTCTTTTCCGCAGAACTGAGTCCCATTATCAGATACGAGCGCTCGGGGAACCCCGAAGCGGCTCACAATCTTTCGCCATATAAAGTGCTTGACCACTTTCTCCGAGATGATGGCTACCGCTTCTGCTTCAATCCATTTCGAGTAATATTCCACCGCTACAATACAGAATTTCCTTTGTCCTATGGACCGAGGAAAAGGTCCGAGGATATCGATCCACCATCTGTCAAACGGACAAGGCAACGGGGTAATCGATAGGGGAGCCCCAGGAAATTGCGGGAGTGGAGCATGGTACTGGCATATGGCACAACGTTTGGTATACTGCTTGGCATCAGCAAGCAATGTTGGCCAAAAATACCCGGCTCTAATAATGCGGTGGTATAAAGATCGGGCCCCTGAATGGATGCCGCATATCCCTTCATGAATATAAATCATGACGGCTTCGGCCTCAATAGGAGATAAACATCGCAGAAGCGCGTCCTCAAAACTCTTTTTGAACAACCGTCCGTCCACTAAGGTGAATCTCTTAGCCCGGACCTCTATTTTCCTGGCTTCAGACTTATCTTCATGGAGATATCCTTTTGAGAGATATTTAATAAAGGAGTCCATCCAATTGGGTTCTCCCGGAGATTCAGTAGCATCAATATTCAAGCCCTTGAGTTCATGACATAGTGTCCCGATCTCTTCAATAGATTGTTCGGTCATTGGAATCTCGACCGACGGTCGGTCCTGAACGTGGACCGAAATAGCGTTCGGCTCTATGTCAGGTATGCCCGAAGCCAATCTGGCGAGTGCATCGGCAACCTTGTTTTGTTCTCGTGGCACATGGTCAAGAGAGAACTCATTGAACTTCTTGGATAACTCCAGAACTTTAGCGCAATACAACCTCCTAATCGGATCGTGAGTCTCAAATCTCCCTGCGAATTCTTCCACTACTAACTTCGAGTTTGAAAACATTCGCACTCTGCTAACTCTCATATTTCGAGCCAAGGTCATTCCTGACAATACTGCCTCATATTCTACCACATTATTTGTTCCAGCAAAGGAGAATTTGACTGCGGAATGAATAAGATCACCTTGTACCGTTGTCAGGGTAATGCCAGCTCCTCTTCCCCCGAAGGTTGATCCATCTACCTGGATCATCTATCGATCATCCTCTTGGTTAAGATAAATGGCCGATCGGGTCATTTCAACCACAAAATCGGCTAGAACCTGAGCTTTGATCGTGCTTCGGGGCAGGAATTCCAGATACATAGCGCTGAGTTTGATAGCCCATTTTGTCAATCTCTCATTCAAATCCTTCTGTTTAAGGAGTATTTTCAGAGGCTGATCCGTATAAACATAAACCATTCGGCCTTCGAAATAATGCTTCAACTTGGATACAACTTTCTTCAAAGCTAGCATGAATTTCTCCAAGGTGGAATACCTGGTTTCAGCAGATACTAAAGAATGACTGACATAATAAACAGGTCTATGAATGTCATCTCGTATGGTCACCAGAGCTGCGCTGACGGCAACTTCGGACACCGCAAGATATAACCCAAAAGGTTCATCACAAGTTGGACTTACCATCACCGGGGGAGTGCTTAAATAAGTCTTTAGCTCAGAGATGGCCCGATCGCATTCTTCGGTCCAATCCATATGGCTTGCTTATCTTAACACTCTGAAAAAAGGTAAGGCCCGGTCTGTGGACTTCGAAATAAACCTGCTCAGCGCGGCTAGTCGGCCAGTAAGCCTTTGAAATTCTCTTTTGTTTCTCGGAGGTTGCATATCAATGATAGTTTGCACCTTCTCATGGTTAACCTCTATGCCTTTCTCTGAAATATAATATCCTAAGAATTTTCCACTTCGGATCCCGAAGCAGCACTTGTTTGGATATAGTTTGAGCTTATATTATCGGCATACTTCGAAACAACGAGACAAATAAGAAAGATGGTCTTCATCATTCATAGATTTCACAATTATATCGTCAACATGCACTTCCATCATATGGCCAATCAACTCTCTAAAGATCTTGTTGACCAACCTCTGGTACGTTGCTCCAGCATTTTTGAGACCGAAGGGCATAACCACATAACAAAAAACTCAATCTTCGGTCATGAATGATGATTTCTTCTGATCTTCCTCAGCTAATAAGATCTGGTGATACCCAGAATAAGCATCCATGGTACTCATCATGGTGCTACCAGAAACAGCATCCACCAGTCGGTCGATATGCGGCAATGGGAAAGGGTCTGACTCACAGCTCTTGTTCACATCGGTAAAATCGATGCACATTCACCATTTCCCGTCCGGTTTGGAAATCACCACTGGGTTTGCAACCCATTAAGTATAATGGATTTCTTTGATAAATCCCGACCGTAGCAGCTTATTCACTTCAGCCCGGAGGATCTCGATCTTCTCAGGAGAATAGCGTCTCCTTTTCTGCCTAACAGGCTTCGTTCCAAGCTCAGTATTGATCCGATGTTCACTATCGGATCGGTCAATCCCCGGAACATCATCCGAGGTCCAAGCAAATATATCCACGTGGCTTCTCAGCAGGTGGATCAGTTCTTTTTCAAAGTCAAGGGCTAGATGAGCCCCGATGCGAGTTGTCTTGGTTTAGTCATCCTCAACCAGATTAATCAATTTGAACCCTACGAGTTCCATTGCTTGCCTCTGGTGCGGCAACTCTTCCAGCAGATCCACCCGTGCCTTCTTAATCGGTGCAAACGTTCGGCACGAGCTCATGTAGCATTGTCTAGCTAATTTCTGATCCCCCTTAATAGAAATAACTCCATGAATGAAGGGGAACTTGAGCATCATGTGATAAGTAGAAGGGACCGCCTCAAACTCACTCAGGCCGGTCCGTCCGATAATAGCGTTGTAAGCCAAGTCGACTTCAACGATAATGAATTCCAAGTCCTCAAAACGGTCCTTGGATGGTTCTCCAAGGGTAACGGGAAACAACATCTTCCCGCACGGAATAACGCTCCTTAGGTCGAACGACCAAAGAGTTATGTTGGCGATCGGGAGATCGTGAGCAGCAGCTCCCAACATTTCAGCGAGCTCGCGCTTCATCAGATTGCACGAAGCCCCAGTATCCACTAAAATTCTGTGGACACGTCGATTTCCGATGATCCCAGTAATGGTGAGGGGTATTGTCACATGGATCCATGATCCCTTCCCGATTAGCCGGGGTGAATGTAATGTCCTCTGTGAAGAAGGAGGATCGTTCCATGGGATCATACTTTACCAGCGCCACAGATTCAGAGCTCTCAGCAGAGTCTCCGCGCGCAGTTCTCTTTCGGACCCGGACCGATTCATTTATTCTCAATCCACAGGAGATAACATAAATATCTCCGGCCACTTCTCTAGGTGCCGCCTCATTTCGAGGAGGTTGGACACCAGTTTCAGCAGGTGAGGGAGCAGCCTGCTCCTGTCTCCCACCCTCATTCTTCGGGGCTCTGCCGCCACGGCCCCACCATCTTCTTCTTCGCCCCTGACCACGGTTCTCACAACCGTGTTGGCCTCTTTCTTGCTCTGGCGGAGGACACCTTCGGTCCTCCGTCCGATCGTTGAAATTTCAGGGTTGTCCCCGATTATCTCTTCCCCGCGGCCTGTGACGATCGTCACCTTGATGGCCCCTTCGAAGGGATTCCGCTCGCTTGCCCTTCTGACCGTTTCGGTCGGGCTTTTCTTTACTCATTGCCTCTACTGTCTCTTTCAACAGCGGGTACTTTAAGGTTGGGTGATCGCGATTATGATGAAGCTCACAATACACCCGATTGTCCTCCTACTTCGGGGGGACGTCTTTTTCACTCACATCCGCTACTTCTCGCGACTGTTTCTTCGGGTATGAAACCCTATGATCACCTGCGGGCTCAGAATCCCGCTAGGCTTCCGATAACCAAGCCCCAGCGCTTCATCTACCTTAATATACTTGTTCATTTTCTGAAGAAGTTTTCCCAAGGTAGATGGTGGGCTCTTCACCAAACTGGCCGAAAGGCCGCACGGCCTGCTGTAGAATATCGATTTTATCCCGGAGCTCGAGTTTGATTCCCCGGGCGGTCCTGTTGAATTTCTCCATAAAGGACAGAAGACTAATTTTCGCCGGGATATATTTTAGTTGATATAGTTCGTGTCTGCTTCGAGGCAGTTCTACATTTGGAGCGAATTGCTCTGAGAAAGCCAAATAAACCCGCCATACGACTGTATGGATCGGGCCGGCAGATTTATGAACCATGTTCGGGCATCGCCTTGTAATCCCACCGCGAAGATGCGGCACTTTAATGAATCAGAGGCCCGAACCGTTCCCATGCGTAACTCGAAATCAGCGACATGATCGATCGGATCACCATCGCCACGAAATGTCGGTAACCCCTCGGGGTTGCGATAATGCCGATCTGGGACTGCTGCCCAGATTTCCTCAGAAAAGGGGAGCATCAAATCTCCCAATGCGGCTGATACGCCTTCAAATTGATGGGATGACGTTTGGACAGCATGTAAATTATGCCACCAATCGTCATCCTTACTACGCCTGATAGGAGCCTCCATGGCCCTGTTAAATAAACCAGGATTGCGTCCCAGATTCGGTTCGCAATCCTTCAATGCATGCATGTTCTTCAACTCCCTGGTGAACTCATCTATTCGTCGCTGCATCTGCTCCTAGTCATTTCCAGGAGTGGAAGTTAGAGCTCTGGCCGGAGGGGGAGGAGTAGATCGATATCTAGGCCTCCTCGTTGTGACGCCACGCCTGATGATTTCCTCTTCATCAGTGATGCGCTCGTCAGGATCACTCTCCCATCCTTTGTTTTTGGGAACAGGGCTTGAAACAGCCGGTGATTCTATTCCACTTCTCTCCGACGTAATTTCCAGTACCACCTTCCTTACGACAGCTTCTAGATCCTGTAAAGTGAATGTTGGTGCTGGGAGACTGTCGGGAAGCACGTCACTATTATTTGTCGGAGTTCCAGTCGCCATGCATTTGATTATCCTATCCCTGGTAGAAAACTCAAATGGGATTAGAGAATCGTCCCCACGGACGGCGCCAAACTGTTGTGGTCTCTTTTTAGGGGGTACCAACAGTCGTCCGGTTCGTTCGACAAACGAACTCGATTCTGATTTGTTTTAGATGTGGAAGACGATCAAAAGCTGGAAATAAATAAATGCACAGCGATGTATATTGGAAACCCCAGGAATTAGGGTGAAAACCACTCGACTAAGAGCAGATTATGCTCTTAGCATGTTCACTAATGAAATAACTCAAAGTCAATACAAGAGGGGCTAATGAAAATGACAAGGTAAAGAAAGCGGTAAGAATTCCGGCAGGGTAACGGTCTGTTCTTCCGCGTCCAAAGGGTCCTGCTATTTCCGTCGTCTTGCCATGTATTTATAGAGTTCATAGCATGTGTAAATCACGCTCCGTAACCGCCTCTGACAGGTTTGTTAGAAGTTGTTATCGCTGGATGTAAAACGAGATTGGGACCGAGGCGTGGTCTGCGTGATCGGGTCCGAAGCGTGGTAAACGTGGGAAGGCCCGAAGCGTGGTAAACGTGAGTTGTAACTGTTCTGTAACCGCTCGGACCGAACCCAGGTGCCAGCTGGCAGAAAACGATATATTTCGTTAAGGTTAGCTTCGGTCCTCTAGTTGAACATCGGGTCGCTCTTCCTTAGAGGTGTAAATGGGCTGTAGGAATTCATTTTCGCTATTTGAATTGGCCCGACCGTTGCTGGGCCATACCTATCACAAGATACCCGGTCCTAGAGTTCTCATCAGTATATATTTGAAAAATATAGTTAACAATGTAAGACGGTGCATCAAAATTTGTAAATTGCATAAAAGTCTCGAAGTTGATATGATGTGTGAATTTGACTTCCATGTTTCAAAATTGCGTTGTTGATCTCCGAACTTCCAAAAACGTTTATATTGAATCATAATACTCGTTAATTTTTTAAACGTCTCAATAGTTTATATTGATCAATTAACCTTGAAAAAAAATGAAATGAGAATGTTTTTAAAATTTGAAAATTTTAAAAATAATGCATAAATTATCAAAACCACTTATACAAAAAACCACTACTATTTACTCGATAGTCATTTTTAAACGGTTTTGAAACTTCAATGGGTTCTCAATCAAATTACAAACTTTTGGGATATCGCTTTTACATTATCTTAAACATTGGGGGTCAATGTCGTAATTTTCTCATAAAATAATAGTAGAATGCATAATGCATTTTCAGAATCAAGTATGAACTTGATTATGCATTATAGTTAAAAAACCAGAATGCATTATGATTATAATTCATAATTAGAATTTAAAATGGATACTGTTCTGTTTCAAAAAACAGATTATGCATTATATNTTCAACAAACGAACTCGGTTCTGATTTGTTTTAAATGTGGAAGACGATCAAAAGCTGGAAATAAAGTAAGTGCACGGCGATATATAGTGGAAACCCCAAGAATTGGGGTGAAAACCACTCGACTAAGAGCAGATTATGCTCTTAGCCTGTTCACTAAAGAAACTCATAGTCAATACAAGAGATGCTAATGAAAATGACAAGGTAAAGAAAGCGGTAAGAATTCCGGCAGGGTAACAGTCTGTTCTTCCGCGTCCAAAGGGTCCTGCTATTTCCGTCGTCTTGCCCTGTATTTATAGAGTTCATAGCGTGTGTAATCACGCTCCGTAACCGCCTCTAACAGGTTTGTCAGAGGTTGTTATCGCGGGATGTAAAACGAGGCTGGGACCGAGGCGTGGCCTGCGTGATCGGGCCCGAAGCGTGGTAAACGTGGGAAGGCCCGAAGCGTGGTAAATGTGAGTTGTAACCGCTCGGACCGAACCCAGGTGCCAGCTGGCAGAAAACGCTTTATTTCGTTAAGGTCAGCTTCGGTCCTTCAGTTAAACATCGGGCCGCTCTTCATTGAAGGTATGAAATGGACTATAAGGATTCATTTTCACCATTTGCATTGGTCCAATCGTTGCTGGGCCTTACTCATCACAAGGTATCCGGTCCTAGAGTAATCGGGTCCAGCCCCGACATTACAACGATCGTGCGGGGGACCAAAGGTCTAACCAGCCCGAGCAAGATAGAGGCCAGCACGGCCAAGAAAAACGTGGCTAGGGCCGAAGGAGGAGATCGCGGGGACATGGCGGCAAAGCCCCGCAGAACAAAGGTGGAAGATGGGAGCAACCAGCTCCTCCACCAACTGAAGTAGGCATCCAACCTCCCCCGAATGAAGATGTGTCTACAGAAAGAGAGGTTGCCGGGGATATTTATGTTATCTATGGCGGAATAAAAATCAATGAGTTGGTCAGGGAAAGAAAAAGAGCAGCGCGTGAGGAGTTTCCAGAAAGCTCCGAATCTGTGGAGCTGGTCAAGTATAAATCGGCCGAGCTGTCCTCTACCTTCGAGGACAATATCACCTTCACCGCGACCGATCAGGAAGGTGTTACCGATCCATGTGATGATCCTCTTATCATTACAGGAATCATAGCCGACCGTCGGGTCCACAGAATTTTGGCGGACACCGGGGCTTCATGCAATCTGATGAAGCGTGAAGTGGTTGAAATGCTGGGAGCCGTGGCTCATGATCTCCCTATTGCCAATATAACCCTTTGGGCATTCAACCAAAGGAGTGTCATCCCGTGCGGGAAAATTCTTTTCCCGGTCACCTTAGGGGAGCCAAGTAGGGACCGATCAGAAACCCTGGAGTTTATTGTAGTTGAAGTCGATTTGGCTTACATCGCGATCATCAAACAGACTGGCCTTAGTAAGTTCGAGGGGGTCCCTTCTACGTACCATATGATGCTGAAGTTTCCTTCCACTCATGGAGTGATTTCTGTCAATAGGAACTAGAAAGTAGCAAGACAGTGCTATATGAGCTCGTGCCGAACTTTGGCACCAATGAAGAGAGCTCGGGTGGATTTGCTCGAAGAGCCCCCGCACCCGAGGCAGGCTATGGACCCTGTTGGGTTCAAGCTGATCAACTTGGTTGAGGATGACTCAACCAAGACTACTCGCATCGGGGTGCACTTAGCCCGACCTTTGAAGAAGAGCCGGTCCACTTGCTGAGAAGCAATGTGGATATATTCGCTTGGACCCCTAACGATGTGCAGGGGATTGATTGATCCGAGAGTGAGCACCGGATTAACACTAAGCCCGGGTCAAAGCCTATTAGGCAAAAGAGAAGACACTATTCTCCTGAAAAAATTGAAGTCATCCGGGCCGAGGTGAACAAGTTACTGCGGTCGGGTTTCATAAGGGAGATTCACTACACTGAGTGGGTTGCGAACCCGGTGGTGGTCTCCAAGGCAGACGGGAAGTGGAGGATGTGCATTGATTTTACCGACGTCAACAAGAGCTCTGAGGCGAATCCTTTCCCACTGCCGCATATTGACCAATTGGTGGATGTTGTAACTGGCAGCACAATGATGAGTACCATGGACGCTTACTCCTGGTATCATCAAATCTTCCTTGCTAAGGAAGATTAGAAAAAATCATCATTCATGACGGATGACGGCGTTTATTGCTATGATGTTATGCATTTCGGCTTAAAGAACTCGAGAGCAACATACCAGAGGCTGGTCAACAAGATATTTAGGGATTTAATAGGCCAGGTTATGGAAGTGTATGTTGATGATATGATTGTCAAGTCCGTGAATGATGAAGACCATATTCCCTACTTGTCTCGTTGTTTCGAAGTATGCCTTAAATACAAACTCAAACTAAATCCGAACAAGTGTTGCGTCGGGGTCCGGAGTGGCAAGTTCCTAGGATATTACGTTTATGAAAAAGGCATAGAGGTTAATTCTGAGAAAGTTCAGGCGATCATTGATATGCAACCTTCGAGAAACAAGAGAGAGTTTTAGAGGCTCACTGGCCGATTGGTAGCGCTGAACATGTTTATCTCTAGGTCCACAGACCAAGCTTTGCCTTTTTTCAGGGTGTTAAGGAAAGTCAGCCATCATGGCTGGACCGAAGAGTGCGATCGGGCCTTCTCATACCTGAAGACTTATCTGAGCACTCCCCCTGTGATGGTGAGCCCGACCTGCCATGAACCTTTAGGGTTATATCTGGCCGTATCAAAGGCCACAGTCAGCGCAGCACTAGTAATCATTGGGGATGACGTTCATCGACATGTCTATTATGTGAGTCATTCCCTGGTACCAACCGAGACCAAATACACTACATTAGAAAATTTCATGATGGCCTTGCAGAAAGCTATATCTAAGCTTAAGCATTATTTTGAAGGCAGTTTTGAGTATACTGACCAGCCTCTGAATGCAATTTTGAGTCAGGCGGACTCCAATGAAAGGTTGGACAAATGGAAAAATAAGATCAACTCCATGTATCTGGAATTCGTGCCGCGAAGGGTGATCAAGGCTCAGGTTCTCGCGGATTTCGTGGTCGAAATGACCCGATCAGCTATATTTTCTAACCAAGAGGACGACCGATGGATCGTTTATGTTGATGGATCAAGCTTCGGGGGAAAGGGAGCGGGCATCACTCTTACCACACTTCAAGGCGACGTTATCCACTCCACAGTCAAGTTCTTATTCACCGGAACGAACAACGTGGTGGAATACGAAGCCATGCTGTCGGGGATGACCTTGACCCGAAATATGGGAGTTGCTAAAGTGCGAATGCTCTCTGACTCCAAGTTGGTGGTAGAGTAATTCGCAGAAAGATTTGAAACACATGAGTCAACCATGAAGCTGTATCACGCCAATGTCCTGGAGTTGTCGAAGAAGTTCAGTGAATTCTCCTTTGACCATGTGCCTAGAGAGCAAAATAAGGTGGCCGATGCATTAGCCAAATTGTCTGCAGACCTACCAGATATTGGACCAGACACTGTGTCGGTCTACATTCAGGACCGACCTTTAGTTGATATATCTGTGACCGAGCAGTCACTTGAGGAGATTGAGGCTTTATGCCATGAACTCCAAGATTTGAACATAAACGCCATAGACTCACTAGGGAAACTCACATGGATGGACCCCTTTATCAAGTATCTAACCGATGGCCATCTACCAGAAAATGCATCTGAGGCCAGAAAGATTGAGACCCGGGCCAAGCGATATGTGTTAAATGACGGGCGATTATTCAAGAAGAGTTTTGAAGGACCGCTCTTGCAGTGCCTATCCCCTGTCGAGACCGAGGCCGTCTTGATTTATGTTCATGAAGGGATATGCGGCATACATTATGGGGCCCGATCACTGTATCATCGCATTATTAGGGCCGGGTACTTTTGGCCAACGCTCCTCGAGGATGAAAAAAGTACACCAGACATTGCGCTGCTTGCCAACACCATTCTCCGATCCCCCAACTGCTAGGAGCACCCATGTCAATGACTCCACTTCCTTGTCCATTTGACAGATTGGGGATTAACATATTGGGATCGTTTCCCCGATTGGTCGAGCAGCGAAAGTTCTGCATAGTTGCTGTTGAATATTATACAAAGTGGATCTAGGCTGAAGTGGTGGCTATTATTTACGAAAATGTTGTGAATCACTTCCTGTGGAGGAACATTATAAGCCGCTTTAGAGTACCTCAAGCTTTTGTATCGGACAATGGACTTCAATTCCGCGGTAAAGCCGTTCGGGATCTTTGCGTCAGATTGGGTATTGTTCAGGATTTCTTGTCAGTGGCTCACCCCAGACTAACGGATTGACTGAGGTCTCCAACAAAGTTATCTTAAATGAATTGAAAACTAAGTTGGAAGATTTGGGAGGAAAGTAGCCCGATTACATCTACGAGGTTCTATGGACTTACCGGACCACACCCCGTTCAACGACTCAGGAATCTCCATTCTCTTTGGTATATGGGTCTAAGGCGGTCAGTCCAGTTGAAGTGGCCATACGATCACCTCGAATAACCCAATACGACGAACATCTGAACGATGAACGAAGATCGTTAGACTTGGAAATGATTGAAGAGAAACAGAACGCCATCTATGCTCGTATGTGTGCCTATCAGCGAACTATGGAGCAGACTCATAACAAACGAGTCCTACCCAGAGAATTTTCTGAAGGCGATCTCGTTCTCAGGAATGTGAGGGTTCAGAGAAACTTTGGGAAGTTAGACAGGAATTGGTAAGGTCTCTATCAGGTCCTGAAGAACCTGGGGGCTGGGGTTTATAAGTTGGAAACCTTGGATGGAAACAAGATTCCCCGAACCTAGAATGTTATGAACCTACGGCAGTATTTTGTATAAACCGTTTAACGTTTGTTTGGCAATTCTGAACCGTAAAATGTTTTCTCATGTATGAATATGTTACAACAAATGCAATACAAACTATTTCTAGTTAGGAGAGTGACCGATCTTGAACTTGGATTTTCTGGACGAGTGTAGCTATCCATCCGTAAGGCTCTCAAGTAGTATGACCGCTCTAACGAGTCAGTTGCTTCCACGCATGTTGAGTACTTAGATGGATTGCAAAATCCCAGAACTCACTACGAACTGAATCTCCCCTTCGATGGCACCCACAACCTAGAAACAGCTCTTGCTTCTTTGTACTTAACCATAGACGAGATAACAAGGATAGGGTTAGCCAGTCAAAGCACAAACAAAAGCTCGCCATGGGACTTTTTTCAGAACCGAGGCTTCGGTTAAGCTTGTCATGGGACTTGTGAAGAACCAAGGCAACGCCGCTAAGGTAATAATATTTTGAAGGGACAGACTCAAGCGTGATATGTTAGCGCAGTTAAAATCCCTTAACTTATTAAGCCCAGCAAAACTCTAAGTTAAGCTACGAGGATCGTTCGGTCCGGGTTCAGCGTGAACACCGATCTTATACTTGGCAAAACATGTTATTCAGAAATGGAATTGAAAATTGGAGATTTAGTCTATTTGTCATTCCTCTTTGTCTGCTTCTCCAGACTTCTCAACGATCCATGCCTTGAGATCTTCTATCTTTTTCCCCATCTCTTCAACTATCTCATTGACCGATTTCTTCATCAGGTCAAAGAGAGGATAGTTGAGATCGTTTTCCAACGGGGGTTCTTCTAGCTCTGGGATCTCACGGAAGCTTCCATCCTTGGTTAGGGGGTCGATCGTCTCCCAACGCTCATCTTCAAGAGCCAGACCAAATTTGCTGATCATTTGATCCTTCATGTTATCCATATATTGGGAGACGCTCGGTCCATAAACGTTTGCCGCTATGGCAAACATCAGTGGCGATCGGGCAAAACCCAGAAGGGCTTCCCGGACCGCCTCATCATTTGCTTCTTTGCCCCTAACTAGTTCTTCCTTTAAGCCATCCTTTTCCTCATGAGACCGAAGGAGAAGCCTATTGCTCTCGTCGGATAATTCCTGGATCTGACGCTCCAGTTCCAAAACGCGGGCCGTTGCGGAGTTCGCTGCTGCTTGGGCTTCTCCCGCATTGGAGGTAGCTATTGAAAGCTTAGTGCCCGCCCCAAGCAGCTCTCCATTCAAACGGTTCCGATCGGCACGGACCGATTCCATCTCATTTTGCTTAATCTCGACTTGCCGCTGAGCTAAGGCAAGTCGATTCTTTAGATCTTCGGAAGCCGAAGCAACATTTCGGCTTAGCTGGACAGCAGAGGCAAGGTCCAAAGCTCTTTTATGTGCTTGCAAGAAACAACCTTGATCAGAACAAAACCCGATCGGGTGACAAAAGTTGAAGATAACTTACCATGGCCTATGATTCCAGATAGGACACCACCAGGCCAGAGATTGTGCCGTCTATACCGGGCGGGTTTTTTCTCCCCAAAAGCCGGTACTCTTCAAGAGCGGAGTCTTTCCAAGAAAGGGGGACCCTCTTCGGCCCTCGAGCCTTTGAAATGCATGCTACCATCTCCTGGATGGCCTCCCGAACGGATTATGGGCTAGATGTTGAGGGGGCCGACCTCTCCCCAATGGAGATCCCTTTCATTGGGATCGGGGCTGTGGGCCTAGTCACAGCCTATCGCAATCTCTTGTATTTCTTCGGGGCGTCCACTTCGGGGCCCCGCTTGCTTTGGATGGATGGGGGAACAGGAGGCTTTGATACTCTGTCTCCCAAATTGGAGGATGGAGGGACATCTTCCGCCCGTATCGACCCTTGCAGCAACAACCGCACGACGTTAAGATCCATATGGGAGTTATTCCCGATTCTGTACATAACGGGAAGGCCTAACGAGCGGATTCTTTTAGAAATCACCTCGTCCACCTCATCCATTGATCGGGGTTCTTGCCTCTGACTACTGGAGCTTCCCGCGGATCGTGAAGATCCAGCGGCGACGTTGCACTTTGGCTAGGATGCTTGCAGTTGGGCGTCCTTTTTGGCCTTTGCAGCAGCAGCCAACGCAACAAGTCGGTTTCGAGACATCGTATCGGTGGAATCTGCAAAAGAAAAATAATAAGGATCAGGGGATATGAACTAAAGAAAACCAAAGTCATACACAATCATTCTGACTCTGACGAGTCGGAGCTAGAGAATATCCCCTTCAGGGCAGGGGCACCGGTCCTACCTGCTACCCCTATCTCTAGCAGCTTCTTCTCCCGAAGTATGTCTATT